>JAZHYW010001851.1:0-126489 GCA_037355805.1 Ixodes ricinus | reverse complement strand
ATTCCCCGGGCCCCTGCTCCGGATGAACGTGACACAGCAAACGCATAGCTCTCGGCAGAAGGCGTTTATTCCACTACATTCTGCTGGGGGGTTTCGAGGATCAGGAGAGGTGATCGGAAGCCTGGAAGGGTGCGCCGCCACTGTCTGCTGCATGCGACGATCGTCCGTGCGGTGCTGAGTCCACACCGCATCCATGGGAACATCGCCGTCGAGCGTCGAATCTGGGGTCTAAATCCGGACCATGTCACCGGGCCCGTCGCCCGAGCCGACGTCGCGGTCGCCACCACCGCGAATGTCCGTCGTGGCCCGTGTTCCCCCGCAAGAGTCCGCCTCAAATCGCCTGCGTCGTCCCAGCTTCCCTCGTTGTTCCCGCCGTCATCGCGAATCAGACAGGCGGGAGCCTCCCGTCTCCCATCGTGGGCGGCCTTTCGCTGGAGCTCCCCGTCTGGCTCTGCCGCAGCACGTGCAGGGGCCTCGGGCGCCTACGCCGTCCGGGAGGGGGTCCTAGGACGCCCACCACCGACACCGCCAACGTCTTCAAGATGGGTCCCGAGGGAGGAGGCACTAGGGAACCAAACTTCGAAGGCGCTGTCCTCGTCACGAAGGCGACCGAAAACGAGTCCTCAGGCGCCGACGTCCGGTTGTCAACCAGAGGGGGGCTGATGAGACCCCACACCGTAACAGGACAGCGTCGTGTGAGCCAAGTGTCGACGTGAACCCAGAGGTCGAGCACTGGCGAACGAACAAGTCTCAACGGCGCGTCGTGGCTTCTTTGTAGCCTTCCCTCGGAGTCTAGAACATTCTACCACGTTCGTTCTTGAAGTACGCGTTTTGAGCACGTACACGTTACACAGCTGTCCAACGTTCTAAAACCTTCCGCTGACATAAAAAAAAAGAAACGACAAGTAGTTTCGGGATACAAACATCGGCCATCAGTTTCGGAGTCAAGCTTGCTTCCAACTTGGCTTACTGTGCACGCGGCAATATCTCAAAATTTTGTATTGCGGGAAAAGCCTTGGTCTCGGTAGCCTCGGCCCGCTCAAAAATGTCTTTTTTCTCACAATGCTGGAATGATTAGGCGTGATATATTTTGCATATGACTGGTCACACTCATGCCAAAACAGCGTCGAATAAACCGCAATACAGAAGTTGTAGCTTTACGAAGCCAATCCTGACGATTTCTTTGAACACCAGATCTTTTAGGAATGAGTGTTGGATGTACAAAATTATACCCCAAAACGAAGAAGAAAGCGAAGCGTGGAAGCACGCAAATTTGACACCGCCAAATAAGTGGAGGCGGGTTCGACATCGGGGAAAGTGGCGATTAGCGTCTTTGGTATTGTCAAGGACTTGCTCCTAACTTATTATGCTAATAAGTGTGCGACAATATTAATTAAATATACTCAGGGTCCTCCTACACGGCTACGAGAGGCCATCAAGTGTCGCAGGAAGGCACACAAGATAGTGCGTTCGCTCCTCCATGTTAAACTCGCGATGAAACAAGCGGCTGCTTTGGCTACCCTACCGAAAAATCCGGTATAACTTTTCGCTATCGAGATTCTGGGACCGGAAATTTGTTTCTGGAAACCCGAAATCAGTTTGCAGACAAAGAGATACTGTCTGAAAACCTAAATTACAGATAGAATCCAGAATGAATCCAGATAGATTTCCGGTTCCATAATCCGGATAGCGAAAAGTTATACCGGATTTTTCGGTAGAAAGTTCTGCCTCTGCCGCCGTATTCTCACCATGTGTACCTGATGAGCACTGCCTTCTCTCTTTTTCCATAAAAACACGCTTCCTAACAACTAGAACTGAGACATTGATCGATTGACCAACCGATTATTCCATCAATGCGTACCACGGGAATTAATTTTCTTAATCGGTTAATCGGTTTAATTTTTGAGAACCGAAAAAATAACTAATACAAAGCTATTATGAGGCAGACATGGACGAGCACACGTGTATATGTATGAAGGAAAACTTCAGAGGAAATTTTGATTAGTAAACTGTAGTGGCAAAAATTGTACCTCGAAACAAGTGTAGGAGGTTTAATGTATCTCATCCACTCCGCCGCCGTTCGAGTGTCTGTTTAGTGCAACAAAGACTATTGTGAACAATCAAAGAAGTTCGTCAATGCCGGAGAATATCAGCGAACCTCTTTGCCTCAAGTAATAGTTCGTGAATGTGACTCTTTTTCGAGTGCACTCTACTACAGATCAAGGACGATCTACAATCTGAAATTGTGCGTTTCGCCGTTTACCAAATATTGAACTCAGACAAAAAAAATAATTTCGACTTTGTAACAGAAATGGCCGAAAGCAATTATTCAAACAAAAGGTGGCGGTGAATTTTGGTAAAATATTAAATCCAGTCCCAGCCCTACTAATGAGCGTTTCCAAGACATCTACAACCAGGGTGTCGCCATTTCATGAATCGGAAGGATAAGTGTGTCGTGTTTGTTTTGTGATGCATACGATGAAAATGACTAACCTAAACACCGACACTCGTGATTGTATCTTTGTTATGGTAATACCATCGAAATCGACAATGCTTTTTGAACACGCTGTTACATACCCCAAGGTAATTAATGGCGTCTTATTATAAGCTTTAGAACCCCTTCAATCAAAATTAACAAAAAAATGTGAGTATAAAGTTTTCGCCGTAAGCCCGTTGCACGTTGCCCCATCTCCAATAACGATGTATTCTTGGACAATTGTCAAAAGTTCTTTCTTCCTTCAGGCGCAATAAGCCTTTTCGACGGACCGTGCGATCCCGAGGTTCTTCTAAAAGAGATCACGATTGACGCCACCACTCGATGTGCACCTCCCGAAGCTGTTTTTCCTGACTGCATACGCGCATGCACGTATTTGTCCCAGCCGACCATTAATAGATGTCGGAGAGAAATGATGCGAGTGCTGGCCAGATACGAGAGGGCCCCCTTAACTGCTGTGAACCACACAAGGAATCATATTTCATGAGCCCACACGCACTACCGTTATCGGCGCGTTGAGTCCTCCCGCAGTATTAATCGGGACATGACACGATGGATTGCTCCCGGTCCGCTGTCATTAGTCTCAATTCTTTGTGAATGTACCTTGGGTCTTGGGGCGGTCTACTATAAGGCGCCTTTTAAGCGTCTTAGATTTTAACAATATCTTTGCGACCTTCCTCTGTAACGGAGCTGTTCGATTTATTTATGTCTGGACCAAGGAAAGTGTTCTTTTTTGTTTTTGTTCTTTCATGTGAGCGACGGTTGTCTATGATAGGGTACTGTATGCCTTCTCTTACGATCTCGCTCAGGGATACTCAGCCTGTCGAAAACGTACGACTTCATACAACACAAAACTGTTTACAGACAAGAAGTACCTATGCCTCGATTGGATATCAATTAAGGGGAATCGGTGACCTAGTGTGTTTGCTTGCCGTAGCTCGGAGCACGTGAATGGAAAGCTCACACTGCAGAATCCGGAATCCTAGGTTTAAATCCCACCCTAAAAGTTTTGATCTGGAAGGAACATCGTACCAGCCTACGGTTGTGCTTGCAGTCGTAATTCACAGGCTAATTTTTATATACAAAGTAATCTAGTGTCGCCGCACCTAAAAGGCAGACAACCGACCATACTTTCTACAGACACAACCATCATTTGGTTTGGATTTATTATTTGTACGGTTTTCGAGCGACGCTTTCACGATAGCAATCTAATTCTCGTTGCATAGAGATAACGACATTCACGCTAACAGTAGTAAAGGCGCGACACCTTTGGGCATACATGCACAACACGGCCACGTTCCTCGTCGTGCCACGCAGTTTTCTGCGGTTGGAAATACGTCGTAACTCGTATTATGCGGAACCGTCTTCGACATAGACAGGAGACTCCACCCTTGATACTTATGCATTCAATAGCTCAAAACACATCTTACTTTACATCTCTTAATGTCCTGTGTTATGCCACCTCATTTATTTATTTTTTCTAAGGGCAGCCACTTGTGCCGCGAATGCTTTGTTCTTAGCCAACACGCGTGCTGAATTTAAATGGACCAAGTGATTTATATCTTCAACGGGAAAGCAGGACGAGGAGTAGGGCGAAAGGCCAAACATAGTTAGGGCGATGGAAGTAGAAGCGGCCCGCTTTGTAGTGCAGCAAGAACACATCGCTGTTCAATAACGAAGTTAGGGAGTGGCGTTTATTGGAAGTGCCGAATGGAGCTTCTCCGCGCGTTGATGGTTGAAAGCAAAAATCAATAATAGAATGCTTTTTTTTCCTACGTGACTTGCAGAAGGAGGCGATTGAATGTCAAAGAGAGGAAAGAGTTTTCGATAGATTGGGGACGGGTACGTTGCTTCACCCGTAAACAATGTAGACGAAACGATTGCCAGTGTCAAGAAAGCGCTGCAATGAAAGAATGTAAGCGAGCGAGAAAGTAAAGAAAAAGAAGAACGAAATTTATCAAGGTTCTATTTATTCTCTGATCTCAATTTTCACCCTGTCCCCTGTCATTTTGTTTTTGTTTTTATCGTTGAGGTGGAGATTTTTTATATTTTTTTAGGGTTTACTCACGTCTTTACCACGATGTGACGCGCCTGCTTCCCATCATTTGTCAAAATGTCGTTTCCACTGACAGGGGCTCTAGAGGAAGAGGTTTGCTGGCCGCGATCACAAAGTAAATGGATCGTGCGTTTTGTGCGCTTGCTTGTCTGGACGTGCGCGCAGCTTTCATGTGTCTTCCCCGAACGCTGAACTTCTCGTTCTTCTCGATGTCTTCTTTGTCGGTAGGAGATAACGATTACGAAAGTGCTCTGAGCAATGAAATTATTGTCTTCTTACCGTTGAACATGACTTGAAGGGGGTATGAGCTCAGACATTTCTGTTTGGTCAGTGCGTTTTCTCTTGAATCTAACTAGGACGCCATGTCGTTTAACGAAAGCCAAAGCGGTATTTACAAGATTTCTGCAGGGCACAAACTTAAAGAACTTTTACCGGGATCTAAGGTGCCAACTTCGTTTTGAAAGAAACCCTCAAACGCCTGAGGAGTTGCTGCCACGGAAGTCGTCTCCCTGAAGGTGCAACTGGAGATGATGCTGGAGTTGACAGTTGAAAACCGTAGTCAGTATACTACGTTTGTCAATAGATGGCGCTGAAGTAGGCTACGGTAGTTGCTAGACTACAGTTGTATCTACGTGCGGTTTTCTATAAGGTAGGCACAGCTAGCGACAATGTGTAACAATGAAATAAAGTGCTGTAAATTTCAAGAAGTATGTTGTCGGTCACCACATTCCTGACAGTAGGACACCTTCATAACAATCTTCGAGCCCAAGCTTGAAGACCAAGCTAACACTGCTTCGAAATGAAGTAATAAACGCCATCTGATATTTGACATCCGTAAATGACTGTGCAATCGTTGGCTGCGTCGCTCTCACCCCTAATGAGATTAATGTGACGACTGCCTCGCAAACTTGTATGGATGCGCTCGAGAGCAGCCGTATAGAATGCAGGGCTCTGTAATTGTAAACACTGTAATGTTAAACATTAGTGCTCGAACTGGAGAGAGCGTTAATTTAGTAAATCAGCCAGTCTTAAGGTTGAATAAAGAAAGCGGCTAACGTGTGTAAAAAAAAAATAAAGCATGAGGCAAACCGCCGTTTAGTGTTATTGGTATTTTCTGTATCTCGAGGCGAACGAGCATCAGGCGTCCCGATGAAAACAACTTTTAATCCTTCTATCTATTATGGCTCTGGGTGTAAGACAGTACAAATATCCACCACCTGCAACCTGCCCCTCTGTATCCTATTTCTGTCCAACCCACAGACACGGAAGATTAGTGTCCATCACATGAAATATTATATTTCAGGCTTCTATGATTGAAATGTGCTGTATGTGTAAGGAAACATATTAGTCTGAATCAAATTTCAAATTAAAAACAAAAACAAATATATAGGTAATTGTGTTGGGTTATCTGGGTGTCGGCGTGCGGTTAGCCACCGAACCCGGTATGTGGCTTGCGCGACGGGCGTCGTGTATCTGACCCCTTTGTCGTGTGGCAGGGTGTACATAGGTCAGACGGGGAGGTGTGTTAAAGTTAGGGCCAGGGAGCATCCACTTTCCCTTCGTTCTTCACCGTCGGGACACCTTGCAGGTCACTGTGATAGGTGTTCGTATTCTCCGGTTTTTACTTAGATTAAGATTCTGGCTCGTCACCAAAACAAAGTCACTACAGAAATGTGATGGAACGTTTTTATTTGTTGTTTTCTACCTACGGAGCGGACACGTGGGTTAGTGCCCCGTCCGTGGCTTTGGCGGATGACGAAGTGTCTTTTATCGAGAAATTCGGCAGATTTGTTTAAGTGTTGGGGCGTGCCTCAAGCGGGTGGATTATGTTTTATCTATCTTGCATCTTTTATGTTTTCCTTTCTGTTCCTCGCACGAGTAAACTTCAGTGGCCCGTTAGCGTTGTGTTCGTTCACTTCTCGCTCTTGGCTTTTTTTTCGCACTGTTTCCAAGTATATATTTTTAAGGCTTCGAAAATCAGAGCTGCACGTGCCTATCTTGCATAAAAACGCCAGAGTAATATCTAGACATTTTGCAGTGATGTAGAATGCACTTAGTACGATGTTAAAAGTGTAAATCCAAATATAATTACTATTTGTTCATCAAAAAAAAAAACGATGCATGAGCGAACGCTCATTCTCTTACCTAATGTAGCAGTAGAGGTCGCGACCATATGCGAAAGTTTCAGAACACTCTAAGTAATACCTGCGCCTCTACTTACGCGCAGAACACTCAAAGAGCCAATCTCTGCGATCTAGGAACTCAGCTCAGCGAGTGATGAGGCAGATCATCCGTTAAGACCTCAAAATGAAGTCTGTGCGTTGGCATTACGCAATACAAGGCGTCATGCTTGCATTGCTGTAATGCCACCGCGCACACTTAATTTTGCAGTCTTAACCGACGTTCCGCCTCATCATTAGCTGAACTGATTTCGTAGATCGCAGAGATTGGCTCTGTGAGTGTTTTGTGGGTAAGTAGAAGCGCAAGCATTTCTTAGAGCGAACTAACCTTTGTCTTGTTCAAAAGTTAAAAAAAATTGTCTTAAGTTTTCAGTGTGAAAACGGCGGCCGATAGACCTCTTGTAATAAACGGAGTATGGCGCCAGCTACCGAAGACTGGCAAAAATGCGCCCCATTTTCCCATTGAAAATTTCATAAGATCGCTTATAAACTTTTAATAAGCTAACAGTTATTGCTGTAATTCTGGCAACTTATTCGGTCCTCTAGTGTTACATTTGGGCGGAAAATGAGGATTGGGATTGAATCGTTTATTTTCCAATAACAGCCAAAAAACGTGTTTTTTTGTTTTGTTGGGGGGCATTTTTATTATATATAATAACGATACGAGCTTTTTTTAAGTTGTTCCGTCTTGGGCCAATAATTTAATAAACTGTTACCATTACCAAAACTTGACTGTACGAAGTTCACATCACCGCATGAGGTCGACACCGTGGGGTGCTACTTGAAAATGTGGCAACTGAAGGCCGAGCTGCGGAAGCTGGTGTCCATGTGTCATGATTAGCATAGCGAAACACCAGGTAACAGGGTATTTAAGATTGAGCCAAGTGCTCCCATGGAATATCAAAAGGGAAATTCGCATAATGGATCATCATTTGAAATAATACAATACACGATGCCTTGCTGCAAAAACGGACATGGAGATGCAAATATATTCCTAACCCTTTCATCACTTCGTATTTGACTTCGATTTCAGATTCGCTACAGCGTCGTTATATATAGTATAAGTGTACAAGTAACATGCTCAGAAAGATACAATTTCCTAATGTTAATATTTATTCAGTTGGCAACACGGCGTCTGGTTAGCACATTAGGGCTTCGTGGTTGTGAAATTAAATTATATACCGGCGTACTTTTAGTACAAACGCCTGAAGTCAAAATGAGCGGAAACTATTACTTCTAAGAGTAGAAGTACCTAAAGCAGCTTCGGCATCTAGAGAAACACAAGTGAACCTTGCACTTCCCACAGATGACGCGGCTCTTCCCTATTCATCTTTCCATCTGGAACTACTGCTCCCTGGAATTAGAATGAATGGGCCAATGTCCCAGCTGGTCAAATCTCACATCCTGAACGGGCCTATTGTCTTTGAGTCTAGCTTGTTTCGAAGGCTGCAGTAGGGCAGTGAAGGTCTTCCACGTTTCTGAGTCTTCGGTCTAAATTCTGTTTTTGAGAGAGCTTCAATGATTTTCGGGGTCAAGAGAAGATGGTGAAGCTGCTGGGCAGACGCGAGCCCTTGCGTATCTGCATAGCGCCTGTACTCACGCCAGGCGTTCAGAACTGGCATATTTGGTGTGACGGACAGCGCACTGCAGGCGTTCACAACTGACATATAAGTTCGACGTATAGCGCGCAGCCGTTGAACTGACGGCACCAACTTTTACGAGTGGCTTGATAACAGTGCTATATAATTTATTAATAATCTAAAGTAGGTATCAAAGACTACAAAAAAAGGTTTTCCGGTAGTGGCAAGAAAACCCCGATTACTTTTTTTGTAGACAGTAACACGTACATTAGCTATTTTATTAAGTTGTACCATACGGATATCACGCGGCTCGTGAAAGTCGGTACCTTCCATTTTACGTCAGTATGCTGAACGTCGAACTGAAGTTTTGGGCTGTAATATATGGAACAAGGGGTGCATGTACTACACCCCCTATTTTTGAGAGTGCACAACAAAACAAGTCTTGTGATTTGAGCTAACTTGAGCAGTAGCACATTTTTCCCTGCTAAGCACTCCTCAAGCCGGTGGTTACTTACGTTCTTCTAAAACGTTTGTTCTTCAAGGTTCAAGGTTTATTCGGCATGTTGAAAAGCAGTGTATGTTAAACATGCGCCTTACAGAACAAAGACGCAACATGTTTAGAATATGCGATGGAAATGTTTTCACAGCTCTATGCAAACGTCGCCTACACTCGGTTCACCCCTAAGTCGATAGTATGCTGGCAGCTACGTGTTTGTTGGACCAGTCATACGCATATATCTCTTCACTTTATCTCTCCTCATTCCCTCACAAAAAGAACGTTTTCGTGTGACGAAAGGGAGGGAGCCCATTACTACACACTCAGCTTAGAGGCAACCAAAACATAGTTGTCTCCCAGAGGATCTCTTTAGATGTGAGTCTACTCATGACTTTTACACTACACAAAGATGCAATATAAACTGAGCTGCGTCCTTTGAGACGGTATGTTGCGCCTGAAGTTTACTACGTGTGTTTCGTGTGAAGTACGTAACTGACAACCCGTATTAAAGGTGCGTCTTTCAAAGCTTTTGAAAGGAGACGTTAACTTGCTAAAACAAATTACGAAAATAGGTTATTACAGCGTTTGTTTTATTCAAGACGTCTTTATCTTACTTTTTGCTTGCGTTCCTACCACATCTCAAAATGTAACCCAATCAGATAGGAATTTTAAATTGCTCTGCTCCTGCGCTCTCATCGTTCAAATTGTGCATTAGCAAGCAGACAAATGTTCCGCAAGAAGCATTCGCAAAAAACAAAATGTTACCCGTTTTTTATTAATATTATATTATGAGAAGCCAGTTGGACTAATTCAGTAATAAACAAAGCTGTAATTTATATTCCGAACCATATAAAAGAATGCGGAAACGAATCTCATGTGTCTATCCGCTAATGAAATTTCCGAGGCGTCTTCTTTTTGCTCCCCAAATTTCTGTACAAAAGAGGCAGCGAAATTGTGCGTTAAAACAAAGTAAAATAAAATATCTGGTCAAAAGGAAATCGTGTTTCAACGGAACACAAATGTCTGTATCCGTGACAGCGTACGAAAAGTTGGAAACTGAAAGTCTAAAAACAGTATCCTGTGGCATTCCTGAAATATAGATCTATTGGGCAGCCAATTCTCTGTTCACTCAGTGCAGAAAAACGCAAGAATTTGTTTTGTAGAAATCAATGTTTAAACTCATAATACCTTTCGATATACTTCTTTTAAATTTTGTTTTGAACATTCTCTCGGATCCAATCGAAAGCTTTAGTGGATTTTCAACTTTCCATTGTTAGTTTTTTTTTTTCAGGCTCAACTTATAGAACGTTTTATTTATATATTAGATCTCCTTTCTTTCTTATTTTAATATAACATTCGTTTTGAAAGATTTTTTTTTTTTCGCGTAACACTTTTGGTTGAGGAACTAACGGACACTGCAACAATTTCGAAGATTAGCACCTGGAGAAAAGTAGGATGTAGACACGAGCGCAGATAACGGGAGCTATTTGGGTAAACGGGCAAACTAGTAGTATCGACTCCAGGATAAAAGTTATTTCCAAGGACGATTTTTCTTGGTTCTTTTGCGGCGGGACAGTTTTATAGAATTTGCTCTTTTTAAGTATTATTTTTATTTATTATTTTGCGTTCGCTACTCTTTCAGGCAGTTTTCAGAGCTATGAAGATCTCAACATTAACCTGAATAGATATTACGGCTGCAAGAATAGAGATGTTAGTTGAAAAATGCGAGCGTTGACATCGGTGGTTCCGAAAGTGAAAACGTGATAGCGATTGTAAGATGAGCCTAGAATATAAGCAGACGCGCAATCAGGCCGGATAACCACTTGCAATCTCACCATTCACTCCCTACCTTACTCGAAAGAACGCCCCAGAGGGTCGGTTGCGTGCTATGCCTATAAACTAAAATTAGTTACAGAGACTAAAATACAAATAACTAATAAATCCTCAATAATTTCACTAAATCATGGATTAATGCCCCTGGCACGCCCCTACCCTTTTTTTAAGATTTCTGCATCTGTTTTTTGTTTTTTACTTTTTTTTCACGTTATGTTTGCTTTCCTTTTCTTGAAACAGAATTTCCTGAAGTTTCTACAGGTGCCACGAACGTCATTTCGGAGTTTCAGAATTAAGCTAATAATAAAAGAAGGTGCAAGTACTCTCACCAACTCTGCTTAAATAGCCCGACGTTTCGCGGCCTCTTCAGCCGATTGTTCACGGGTGACTTATTTGGCTGGGTGTTCGTCTTTCTCTTCGTCCCCTTGTCGCTGCCGTTTAAATCGTCCTCTTCAATTTGTTACACCTCGAAGCCCGTGAGTATAACTGCTTGGGAAGGTACCGATTGACCGGTTCAGGTTGTTCCTTGTATGCTGAATATACCATGACTCTTAAAAGATGTTTTTTTTCTAGTTTGTTTCGGTGTTTAGTACGAAACTGCTGTCGAAGTCGAAGACGTGGTTGCTTTTTTCTACATGTTCCGCTAGATCGTTACCTCGTATGCCCTTGTTTTTTTCGAGATAATACTTGTGTCTGCGTAGACGTTCGGGCAAGTTCATGGTTTCCGCAATATATGAGGCGCTGCAGTCGGCGCAAGGAATACAATAAACACAGCCTTGGGATTTTTCTTTTGGATGACAGTCTTCTGGAAGAGGAAGATGATAGCCAATGGTCAAGACTGGTTTAAGTTAGTGCCACTAAATAAGCTACGCTTCAGAGTAGCGACACTTGGCCATATTGTGTCTTAAAAGCATGGTTTCCAGTTATCTTAGGCTTTATCTGAAATCACAGGAAACGCCTTTCCGCCCCCCACAAATGATTGAACAGTTTGCGACAGAGCAAAGCAATATTACATGACCTTCCTAACACCGAATCTAATAGTGAGGAAGTCGCACTTTTGTATCATGACGATCGATAGTTGCGTCTGTTCTGCATACGAACCGAAATTGCGGCGCCCACAACAATGCCGGTGGACGGAGTGACGATACTCTAAGCTAAGCTCATTCAGTGGCTCTGCTTATGTGTCAATGTTATGCCGTATGGTTTGAGAACAAGGGTGAGAACCTCGCTCGTGCCTCTGAGCACTGCCTCCTACATAATTTACACTATGCCTGTCAGCTTCTCCCCAAGAGGTGTCCAGGCTAGATGCTTCACCTCACAACACGCACGTACGGCTAGGTTCTTCCGCCTGACGGACGTTCGTTTTTTCTATTTTTCTAGCATGTTGTATTTACATTATTATTGAAGATATATAATATATATGTTTTTTAACAACATGTGGAACACTTTTCTG
The DNA here is from genome assembly GCA_037355805.1 of Ixodes ricinus. Lineage (NCBI taxonomy): Eukaryota > Metazoa > Arthropoda > Arachnida > Ixodida > Ixodidae > Ixodes > Ixodes ricinus. Next base: position 114,397 of record JAZHYW010001851.1, on the reverse strand, counting down.
GGTGTGACCGCCCTGATTCAAATGAGTTTCGCTAAGACAAAATACGAAACTACTGAGAACAAGCACGGCCAGGCTGCGCTTTTGCACCGCGAACGCGGAGAAACGCTTAGCCGCTTGACCTTCTGCTTTGGCGGCAGTTTGAGGCTTTGGCGATCACCTTGAATTGCGCGCATAAAAATAGTTGGCACCGGGTCGTGTGCGGGTGAAAAGGTACGAGAATAAGAAGTAATATTCCGTTGAAAACGGCGAGCTGGTCCCGAGCTGTCGGTAAAGGACATTTAGATTTCTTGCTGTCGGTGTTGCTGGGGTGACATCATTGGACCTCCTACGGAAGAGATGGTCGGCTTCACTCACGGCAGCTTTGTACGCCTAGGTGGCTTCACCGCACGGAAGCCGCACGTACTATTTGCCCTCTCCCTTCCGCTTGCCAGTACTCGGAGCCGACAGGCATAGTGTAACTTATATAGGAGGCACTGCTCTGAGTTACGGGACGCGCATGCGGCTGGAGGAATTAGATTTCTTGGCTGCAGATGGGTGACGAAGTTTCCTGTAGATACTGTAGACGAATCTTGTTAGATATTTCCTTTTTGTTTTTGGAAGGTCCCGCTTTATAATATCAACTTCCTCTTTAAGTGCCTTTTCTGTGGAACATACCGTGATGACACGTCGAAATAGTGCCGAAACTACTAAAGATTTGTGAGATGTGGCTATTTAAACACAGTTGGTTAAAGTAGCTGAAGTATTTTTTATTAAAACTCGCCTTACCAGGCAGATTTTTGCCGAAATGTTTATTTTTAAAAATTATGCTACAACTGGGAGCTTCGATACAAAATATGTTATATTGTTTTTAGTGTTGAATGCGTTACACCAGACGGATAATACTCAGAGGCAACTTCTCACGCGAAAATCCCACCATGCAAAGAAGGCGCGGAAATGATTTGCGATTTATTTACAAAGAAGAAAATGCTCGATGCGTGGTAACTATTTCCTCCTCGATACTCATGCTCAGCGCTCAGATTGGGTGCAAAGAATTGGAAGCAAGGCAAGAATACTCTTTCTAAATTTCCCTAATGAATGCTTTCTTTATGCAAGCTAGTTTTCGTCAAAAATGGTCCTAAAAGGATAACATTACTTTTTCCGCCTCAACTGTCATTTATACTTTAAAAGGGCGGTCACATGTTTTATCGAAACACGCGAAAAAAGGAATATTACTCGGCGATGAATACAACGATTAGCCGAGGTTTCGTCGATCGTGTCAGGACAGTTCTAGGTGTGTGAACAAGTTAAGCTTCGCGATCGAGAAGGGTGCCGCTGTTTTTGAACGCAAGCATTATTTTTCACGTTCGGAGATACTTCCCAAAATTTAATAGCACACCGAATAGTTACAGATTTGGCTGACTATGATCAAATCTGCTACCGGAACTTCAATGTTGTAATGTCAGTATGGAAGACAAACCGTCCACGTTAGAGCAATGAAGACGTTTGGAAAATTTGAAAAATTATAAGAAGTTTCTTGACGACTTCTGCTACTGAAACCACAAATAACTGTGACAACTCGCTGAATTGAAAGCCAACGATTAACAACTTCATTGATTACCAGTATATCTTATATAGCAACCATTATCACTGCAGGCCGCTGCGCCAGCTGCAGGTCGCTTGCTTTACACCGCACCTCGAAACAGCGCTATCACATTTCTCCCCGACAAATCACAACACGTCACTTCCTGAAGTCTTCTGCCACAAAGCGTTCATGCGGCCGCGATAGGCGACCATTCGTTCACACTATGCATTGTCCCGTCGTGTCCCTGCCTTGATGGTCCGCGGTCCGCAGATTGGCATGGCTGCTGGAGTGGCTGAATTTTCTGCTGTAGAGGTTGATGAGCCCTTTTGGTCACTTGGCATCTCTGCTGCTGGTTGAACATGGTTAAAACTCGCGCACAAAGAGACGAGGACAAACGAGGAAGGAACACAGAACACAGGCGTGTTCAACGTTTACCAACTCGCCCAGCTTACTACCCTTCTACTGCTGCTGGTTGAATGCCTATCAGCAGTGGCACAAGACTAGAGAGACGCATCGTCCCTGTTGTTTTGTTTTAAACGTTTCCTTGATTGTCAAGGACTGCGCTTGAAGGGGTCGGGGAACACTCATGATGAGCGCGAATGTGTTCGCCATGTGTAAAGCCTTACACGAATATTAACATTTCAATGTCTACGCCACTTGGCTGACGCTTCGTACAAAGCAGTTACTTCATGGTACTTCTTCCCACTACAGTTTACAGAAAAAACCAAGTCTAGACTAAAACAATAATCCACCGCCCGCGAACGATATCTTTGTTTTTTAGGTTTTTCGCTTTATCGTGGTTTGTTTATCTTGCATCTCGGAAAGAAAATTAAGTGTTCGCTTCGCACCAGGATGCTGCCTCTAAAACAACTAAGAGTTTGTTTTGTCTTTTTTGTGGCACTGTTAGGCGTTTTTTGTTTGTTAACTTGAGAAGTAGCTTTAAAGGCCCTCCTCAAACAAGATCTTTAATGCCGTTTATTTCTGCTCTAGCACTTGTTTTAGAAGCCCACTTTTTATTTACTTTCGCACTACGTTCAGCACCTTCATTCGAGACATCATGGGATGGCTGCGTTTCAGTTTGCTTGAGCTTGTTACCAGACAAAAATGCAGCAATCTCGTAAGACAGAAATTGCGGCCCGTTATTGCGTACGTGTTCGTATGGCACTCGTACGCAGCAAGAACGCCCCTTAGCTTAATTGATTGTCCTAGTCGAAGTGATGGCACTAATTATCTACACTTCGACTCTAATTAAAAAAGGAATCTACTAGTTACATAAAGGAATTCGCCCTTTGGGCACATCAACATCGACTCTTTGCCAGATACGTCCGTGGGCGCAGCGCTACAGACTGAATCAATGGATGTACTGTGCCGTGCCGTGCTTTACGTGTGTGTCCACCATGTATAGAAAACAAGACTTATTAAGCCCTCGAATATGGGGTATTGAACTCAGGATCACTGGGTTCTGCAGCGCGAGCTTTCGCTCCACGTGCTCCGAGCTGGTGTGCGGTAGCCCACTCGGCCACCGCTCTAACCCTGCCCGTTTCGATAAGGATGAGCATCATACCGGCTCGTGGTCGTGTATCACTACTGCGTGATGCACGTTAAAGACCCCAGGCTAGCGGTTGTACTGACGCTCGCTAAATTTCTCATCTACAGATGGGGAGACAAATCGCCCATTGACGCAGACAATGGTTATCTAGGCTGTATAAACATAAACACAACCCAATATTTTTTTCGAGAACAAGGAATGGAATTTTAGACACCGTGGGAGGGTGGAGGGAGAAGGGGTAAGCTGAGCGGCAAGCGAGAATGAAGCACGAAACTGCATCAATATATATAGGCGGGCTAGCTGAGTAAACATGTTAAGGTATGGGAAAGCGGGACACATAGAAAAAGCGTAGGAGACAGAAGAATGCACTACTAACAGACGTTTAAGGCTTTATACAGAGAAAGAGAGCGTTGAATTAAATAATACTATTATTGAAAAATAAAAATATTGAGAAACAAAATTGCGAACAAATTGATAATATCAATACTAAAATGTAGAATGCGTAGTAAAATTCTGGGCAACCGTGTTGCACGTGAAATGTGTGGTGTCTACACTCGGCATTATTCTTCAGTTAGTTTAGCGACTCGCTTAACGCGTGGCATGTACATTCGATTGCAATTCCTAAAATTGAGATGCCCAATATAACCCCGGTTTTAACAACGCATTAAAGTGTATCAAGTTGGTACATGCCAGACGCAGAGCTGCTACCGGAAATGTGCTTTCCCGCCAAATAGCACCTCAACTCAAGGCGATGTGCCATGACATGCTGGAAATAATCTCGCTTTATATTAATATTATAAATGGTGTTGGTTCAATTGCCGCCTGGAGCAAACTGTGATTGCCTCTTCTCTCCCACTCAAAATGCCACGCTTTTGTCCAGGCTTTACCTTTATGCTTAATAAAATGTCGAACATCCAGCCAAAAAAACGTTCCACGCTATAATATTGATATGGTCTCTTAAAAAGAATATTGGCAATGTGTGATATCACGCTTTCATTACGACATTTGTATAATCACATAAACTCTATGTCGTTCCTGGTAAAAAAAAGGCAGACGTTTTACATTGCCAGCAACAAAATGCATCAACAATACATTATAGTTTTTCCTTGAATGGGGGATACCTTTTCTGTTCAATCCCACATACGAAATTGACTGAAATAGTGAGCTGAGTGTATTGAGACGAATTGTCATACAGCTTTTCAAAACGAATAAGTAATTCGCGTGGAATAATTTTTAGACCTTTCAGCGCTTCTACATTTCCACCACTGTAGCGGAGTTTGAGATAAACTCCTGGCAATACACTTTCTACTGACCAAGTATCCTAAATGTTTAGATATGTGGATCATTCTTTAGTTGTCTTTCAACGTGGTTCGGATGAAAATTCAACAGATATCTTCAACGCTGTAGGATCTACGTTCAATGAAGAATGTCAGAATCTAAAATAGGCGTATAAGACACCGACCAAACTATATCCTTCAATTTTTAAAACTATGATGAGCATTTCTGATAGCTATATATGCTGGGAATACTCCCCACGATCTATGAAAGACCTGCTACAGTATGACAGCCCATTCCAAGATCATCTTAGGAGCAATTTCGAAAAGTTGCTCAAATGAGTCCTTAAATATATATTGTGTTCATACAGCAGAGAAGAGTTTTATTCTCCAAGATTAAAACTTAAGGCATGTGATTACCTGAGCTCTATCCTATATGATGTCGCTGAATGTTTATTCACAAGCACAAGACGAGACAACAAAAGGGAGAAGAAACGCCAGTCAGTTACAATGCCGTACACTCATCGTATATCGCACAACCAAAAGAAGATATTCTCAAAGTTTGAAAGCCAGGTTGAATTATTGGCAACGGATAAGCTAAAGAGATTATGCCGCAGATTAATAACCATAAATTTCAGCATAAAGACGAAGGGTGCAACATCAGCGTAAAATACACCAACTGCTAGTGTAGGGTTGGTATGTATGACATACCGTTTACCTGAGAAAAAGTATGCGTAGACCAATCGGGGCAAGGTGTGACGAAACGTTTAAGAAAACATTCTCTAACACTAATGTCGGCACTAGCGGAACAAATCGCTGTGCATGCAAGGAGTAACAAATGCACACGTTACGCTTGACGGCACGAAAATCCCAAGACGTTTCATGGGAAAGGAGCTTGAGAACTGTACGAGGCGGAAGTTACCTTGTGCAGAGGCGTTGTTTCCATCAGCGCACAGTCAGTGACGTTATCATCGAAACAGCTTAAGTAGCTTAATTTCTGTAGCTAATTTTATTCAGGGATTTGATTTTTCTGGCTTTTTGGGGAGAGGCGTATATCTCCAATGTTAACATTTATATTACAAACTTCTTCCGTACTGTAAAAAGAAAAAAAGAAAAATACTTTGGCTTCTATATGAAAGTAAACAGGTTCACACTGGTAACAGTTCAATCATACCAATCACATGTTTGTCAAGCGGGTCACCCATTTGAGCCCCACTGGGCGCCCGTTTAAGCACTACCGGTTACCCATTTGAGCGAACAGGTCACAGGTTTAGTCAATTGGTCATTCGTTTGGCAAGCAGATCACTCGTTAGAGCAAGCGGTTTGCCCACTTTGCTCACACGGGTGACCGTTTTGCACAAGCGGGTAACCATTTTGCACAAGCGGGTGTCCGGGGACTGTAAAACTGCACCGGCTTGACCAAACGACCTCTCCCGTTACGCGGTGAGCCCGTTTGATATTGAAGTACAGAGCGGTGGCATGGGCACGCCTGCTTGACCCTCGTGCAGCCCGAAGAGACTTTTGTTTACTGCTAATGCACAGGTCACCAGTGTCGGTTGAGCAGCGACGTAGCAATCGCGACGCAAGAGCCGACTGCTCCTCGAGTTTGCCAATCGCCCTCGATCTGCTGAAAGGTGTGCGTGGGACTCTCGAACACAGTTAGCTTGCTGAAAGTGCAAGACGCAGCTTTGTCGTCGCAAATACTTTGCCCTTCGAACGCCTGCCAGGTCCTTCCAGCGCTCGGCATACCCTACGCAGCGCTTTTAAAACTCTTCTTGAAGCATCGCAAACTTCCGTCTGTGAGCTTTGGCGGTACGTCGTCGCGGTGCTTCATGCTCGCGGGATTCGTACAATACTCGCATCCAAGTGGCGACGATGATTCGCCGGCGCTCAGAAGACTGTTAATAGGCGCGAGAAATATTGCGATGCTGCTCGGGAGGTGCGCCGAGCACTGGAACGCCTCTGCAGGTGTTTTCAAGGCAAATTAATCTCAACAACAAAGCAGCCTCTTGCAACATCAGCAAGCGATAAATAAAAAAAAGTGTCAGGTTTTAAAACCGTTCCACTTGAATGTTACATCGGCTAGATCTAAGCCTGACGATCGCATGTTTCTTTTTCAATAGTTTCAATGCACGTTTGATGTCATAACGTTCACTGAAACCTGGTACCAAGACGAAGCAGATTTTTTTAGTCTTCCCCACTGTCAACGATTTTTATCATAACCGGGTATCCGGAAGTGGGGGTGGTGTCGCCATGCTGGTTGCAAATCATGACTTTGAAATTGAAAGCTAGAGACAAAAGCGAATTCGGGAATTGTCGTCCTACATCTATACTTCCAGTATTTTCTAAACGGTTTAAAAAAATTAATTCACTTGGAGATTGTCAATTTTTGTGACAAACATTCTCTTATAACAGAATATCAATTTGGCTTCCGGAGAAATTTGTCTACAGAAGCAGCATTATTAGTTCAGAAAGAAGGTATACTTAGAGAGCTTCGAAGAAAATATATTAACACTTGGAATAATTTTAGATTTCAGCAAAGCTTTGATTGCATTAATCACACTATTTTGATAGAAAACTACTTGCTTATGGTATCCGAGACCTTCCGCTTGCACTTGTAAAATCATATCTACAATATCGCTCTCAGTTCGTGGTAATAAATGGCCGAAAATCGACCCTATCAAACATATCGTCAGGAGTCTACAAGAAAGTATCTTAGGGCTTCTTCTTTTTCTACTATATATTAATAACTTAGAAAACATTGAACCAAGTTGCAAATATACCATCTATGCGGATGACATTACCATATTTTGTTTCAGACAGTTGTGAACAGAGCTTAAGAAATAAAGCCAATACATTTTTTTAAAGTTAAAAGCATGGTCAGAAATAAATTGCTTAAACATAAATGTATCAAAAACAAAAGCAGTCATGTTCCGACCACGTGGTTCAGGTGAGAGACTTCCCACAGCCTACAACTAAGGATATTTAAATATTAAGTTTTTACATAGTATTAAAACGCTTGGAATTATGTTTTTTCTGAAAACTTGCTATGGAAAGATTACATTAAATATCTTTGCGCGAAACTAGGAAAAGTAGTAGGAATTATGAATAAACATAGACATGTTCTTCGCACGAGTGTAAAAATGGGTGCTATACAATTGGCGGCGCCACGTAAGGCAGCCTGGATGTTGCGACGAGTGGTGACGGGATGCCTGCTTGTTCCTATATTCTGATGAGCACGGCGCTTCCGCGCCTTCCCGCGGCTCTGTGTCTTGATCTCTGACTGGAGTATAGGTTTCGCACACTGCAATTCTAAAATCTACCCGAGTTCGGCAGTGCGCTACATACGTTTTTATGTGATTTAACCTGCTGGCGATGCTAAGAAGCTCGCACTCCGTCGCATCTTTACAGTTAAGAGCGGCAAGGATAACAACCCACTACCATGTTGTTGTTGTTGTTGTTGTTTTTTGTTTATTGCGACAGCATTTAGGAGTTTATGTCACAAAAAATTCGACGTCGGCGTCGGTGGAACCGAAAAATTTCATAATAGAACGCCCGAAGCCACGTTTGGTGTAATGACCCTATCAACCCCCAAATTTGACGGGAACATTTTCCTCTAAATTTAGGAAGACATTTTCTCGCCAAGTTCAGAGGGAAAATGTTTCCATCAAATTTAGCGGATCATGTTCTCGCAAACTTCGATGAAAAAATTGCAATGAAAACACGTAACGTCATATGACGTCACGTGACACGTGACGCTGCCTATTAGACCACGCACACACGCTTGCGCGGCTTCGGAACGAACGCGGGTTTAATGAGAAGGATTTGAGAAACTGAAGATGAAAATGCTGTTTGGGAGGGGGGGGGCGTTCCTTCTGTAAAGGCGAACCGTAAGCGTCCCACAAGTTTTAACGTTTTCTACAGCTTTGCTAGAATAAGTTTCTACCAAGAGCATCTCTGTTCGACGCTCCTTAAATCACTAGAGGAGGATATTCCACAGTTACAGTGAATGATAAAATCTACATGATCACCATCTAGTTTTAGTTCCGCGTTTGGTTAGATTCATTATTTCTAGATGGCGGATTGTGTATGATTACTTAGAATACGAAACTGTTGGTAAACGGTTTGTTAACCGTTTACCAACCTTTTCCTGATTGTATTTATTTTTGTGTCTGTTTTTTATGTATAATATGAATGATCCCTCTTATGTAACGCCCTGACGGGCCCTTAAGGTTCAATAAATGAATGAATGATTATCTCGGCAGTTTCCTCAGTGCATTGAGGGAACCTGTGTTTCAAATTTTTACGTCCGACCTAAAGTAGCGTATATGTTGACTGTGGCCCTGAGTGTTTTATATCGCGCGGTGCTTAGAAAAGCTTACATTGATTTTAAACTACAGTCGGCGGTTACACATAATGTTTATGTGAATTGGCGTCTGCTAAAAGCCGCACTGCAGCGCATCTGTTTTCTCCCACGTTTCCAAGTGCGCCGTTTTTATGCGAAGGCGAAGTGTCTTTTTTTTTCAGAATCACGCTCTTAGGCCTGTGTCTGAAAGCGCTGAACATACATTTTAAATAAAAATTATAAGAGATTCGAATCTGCAAAATTTGTGGTTACATGCATCTGTCATGCCGCCAACAGAAAACATATCCTATGGAGAAAGTGGACCTCGATAGACACCGTCGGCAACACGTAATGTCCAATTTTACAGAAAGAGTTTAGCATACAGTGAGGCAATAATTTAAAGACTTCGCAGAGCCACCTGGCTGGATTGGTTAATTTATCCGCGTTTTAATAAATAGCGTGCAGAAGACTAGGGAACAAAATCACCTACTCCAATGCCTCTACCAAAGCAAAAGGAAATCATTCTTCTTGGCAGTAGGTATTTCATCTGTTGCACGTAGGTGATATAGTAACCGGGGGGATTACATAATTTTATAATACCTTTCGAGTCGAATATAGCTATTAAGTTATAGGATCGTAACTGAGCGGCAAAAGTAGGACGAATGTCCAACGAATACATTATTGCGAAATGTGCAACCCGTCGTTCTCCCAGGAACTTTATTAGACTCTTCCTTGATATCACCAAATTATTATTAAGGTAATTTCAGAAATGATGCGATGCTAACCAACAAAATGTAAATTCCGATGTTTTCAGATGGTTCATTAAATTTCCATAAAGTGAGGCAGAACGACATTTTCGCTCGAAGAGGCATTTCGGGAAGGCCTGCCGCTCGTTCTTTTCCGCTATACTCGTTCGAAGCGTAGCAATTTCCCTGAATAGGCACATCGACTTCAACCCGAGCTTGTAATGTACATCAATTAGAACTGGGGAGTCCGGCCTTCATTTCTTATTGGTTGTTCTCGTGGGGTTCCAATATTATATTTTACCGGCCACTTATTTAACGGTTCATTCCATTATTGTACTTCGTTCATTTTTATTTGCCTACGTTTTTTAAACATAAACTACAAAAGAATGCCTGCTTGAGAAGGAACTGAAAAGGAAGCAAATTGATTTGGTTTTTTAAAGCTACGCTTTCTTCGGTTGGAAAGAAGACTGCTTTTTTATCTACACAATTCACTTATCACTTGAGCCTTGTTTAACGAAGGCGAACGTTCTACCTGACATTCGCTTCTTTAATGAAAGTAGAACGTATCACTGAACAAGGAAGGTGTGGATGATAAGGAAAGAAAGTGACTATGTAAATGTGGAGCTGGAATTCTAACAAAACGAGTAGGTGAGGTGGCTCTAATTAGGGAAAATGCTGCTTCACAGTAAGATCGGTGGCATTTGTGGGAATCGCCAGTTTTTCCATCTTTGAGGCCATTAGCACTACACGTCCCTCACAATGGCCTTTAGCTCTTTTGCGCGTTGGTACGAAAATGCTTGTGCAGGATCCACAGATTTAAGAAGTCATTATATATAATTCGGTGCATCCATTCCGCTTCCCAGTTTCCTGGGTCGTTCGCTGTTCTGCATGAATACGCTACAGTCGGCTTTAATAATTCACAAGGCATGCGAAAAAAAAAAGATCGCCAGCGGATTAAGTGTCTTTCTCTCGCGACCGCTGTCCACATTACGGCGCATTAATGTTAAAGGCACAGCGGAGCTTGCTGAGAGCCGATATACACTAATCTGAGCGTGGTGATCGGAAAAGAGTTCCGCTGTAGTAAATTATTCAGGACGGATGCCGCTGTTGGGAATTACTGATAATGCGCAGCTCACTTCTGGTGGTGTTCTTGAAGTTTGTATCATTTATCTGAGTTCCCATTTCAATTGCAATAAGAAGAGCCATATAACAAGAAGAATTGGGCTAGGAACCTAGAATAAATTCTAGCTTCATAGTCCTAAGTGCACCTGGGCCGTATAAATATATTGCTTCCAATTCGTGCGATTGACTTAACTCAACACCAACTTCGTTCAGAAAGCCGTACAGCATTAAAATTCTGACGGAATAAAAAACGACCAATGTAACAACGGGTTGAGCAAGACTGCAGCGTCAGCGTTCAATTGGGGCTAATATTCAGTCATCCAGGCCGCAAACCTTGCCCGTCCTCACTGACTGCCTCGGCGACATCGCAACCTGTGAAAGCTTTATGTCAATGACGATGGGGAGAGTACAGACCTCGTTTTATGCTGCGTACGATATATATTTGTGTAATGCAGGCCCGTCACTAGTTCGAGTCGAAAACCACAAAACAAAGAACGAAATCAAAGTTTTTACCGTGGCTACTCTTGCTGTCGTCCCAGCCGAGAATGGCATGTTACCCTTGCGAGCTCTTGTGGCCGGAGCTGCAGTTTTTTTATCCGCCCACGCCCCGCAATCTCCATCTCCTCTTTTTATTTTATTCTACCGAATAGGGGATGTCGATGATAGCATCATCTGAAAGCGGCTCCAGAACCCTTCTAATTATTTTCACCGCCGCCTAACATTGGCGATTTGCTGCTTCCCTCTGCTGTTTTGGGGCTTACAGGTGGGCTGCGCCTATGGCTTTCGCTACCGGGAAGTTTCAGTGCGCTGTGGGTGAGACGATGTAATTCAGGCACGCCACACAGGAAACAGAGGAAGCGGAGCTCTTCTGGGCTGCTCTCTGATACATGTTGTGGGGGTGTCTTTCCGAGAGGTTAACACCCAGAAATGGCGCTGAGGCTTCCCGCCCCGGCGTGCTCTTTTGATACCCTTCGGGATTGTACACGCTAGGTTGGAGGCTCCAACCGTCCGGTCCCTCGCAGGGGGCACCTAGGTCATACGTGTTTGGTGAGTGGCGTCATCGTGGACCCCGAGCCATGCGGGTTTACCCACCCACGCCTAGTTGCGTCTGGCATACCCGTCTCTAGAAAAAAAACGTAATCCTTGTGGTTGAGCTAAGCTCGTGGTAGGTTTGGACCTTTTCGGGCCCCCTGGCGAGGCAATACATCACTTGGGCCCCTGCTTCTCATAGAAGCTGTCCTGGTAAGGCCCAAGCAGGATGATTCAGTCGGTCGTCTGTTCTTCTAGTGTCCCCTCTCATCTTTCTCTTTTAATCCTCTCCCTACTTTTTGTTTTCCTCTTCGTGGCTTTAAGGGCCAACCTTAGGTGACAACAGATGCCATCATCTTGAACCGCACGTGGGTATAGTGTCTGGGCAGCACTGATAGCCTAACGTATCCAGCAATACCTTTTTCGTTATGGTCCCTTGTTTGTCTTGTGTTGGGCTCGATGGTGGGCGGTGCACCATAGGCACCAAAGCTTTTTTTTGTGTTCTTATCGCTTACCACGCTTGAAATCCCAGAGCCGAGCGGGCATTTAAAAGGGTCTGCACGCTTCTCCCCTTACCTTTGCAAATGCTAGCGAACTAGAAACCTACCCTCTTGTTCTTGTAGTCCGTGCTACAAGTTTACATTCCATTGTTTTCCAACCTGTCACCTTTTTTGGTTACAAAGAGTCTCGCAAAACTTATTGGAAAGTCTTACACAGCAAAAAAGCCGACTGGAGACCTCCTTGCAGTGGTAGACAACAAAGCTCGTAGTACTGCATTGCTTGAGTTGACATGCCTAGGAGAAGACAAAGTTACTGTGACCCTTTACCGGACGCTCAACACTGTGCGGGGTGTCATCTCCGAAAATGTTCTCCTCGAGTGCAGTGAGAAAAAATCTTTGATGGTCTGCGAAAGACGCTGTTGTTGCAGTTCGAATGATTACGATGAGGCGTGACGGAGAGGAGCAAAAACTTTTACGCACTTTATCTTAACTTCTGAAATGCATTCCTTACTCTCCACCGTTAAAGTAGGGTATTTAAAGTGCAGAGTCTGGCTATTTATTTATAAACTGCAGCGCTGTTCACGCTGCCAGTTTTTTAGGCATGGCTTTTTTTAACTGCCATGGGAACGAAACCTGTGGAATGCGTGGTGGGATTGATTATGTGGTTGATTTATGAGAAAACAGCTTCAAATATGCCAGCTGTGGTTGAAGCCACCCGGCTTTTCTCGCTCTCGACCAAAATGTGAAGAAGAAAAGGAGAATTTGACATATAAAGTTAAGCATAACCTCAGCTGTAAGGTAGCGAAAGAACAGCTTGCCTTTGAGGCAAAGGTTCTTATGTCCAGGTAATAAAGAGAGGACTCCCACTGTGCACTTCTTCCGTGGAAACGCCGACCTCCCCTGGAGATTTTTTTCCTCCAGAGTGGTCTCCAAGTGAAACCTCGAAATTAGTGCACACCTCATCACTTTCATACCCAAATGAGGGAAGCGCTCCCAACACAACCTCTAAGAAACCAGAACAGCCACCTCTGGTGTCTGCTGGTCCTTCAAGACGAGGTAGGGCTACACCTTCCCGTGCCTCTGGTATCATACAAAAGCCAGGCCGATCAAACGACACTTCATTGGATAAAGGCCAAGCACTTTCATCTGATAAGACGATGGACGACAGCTGTTCGCCATCTAGCGACGACTCAGGTTGCAGTAGAGTCGACTCCATCAGCCGTATACGAGTCCACGGATAGGCTAATGGATAATGCGAAGTAACGATAAAACAATCCTCGGATTCTCGCAACAAAATAATAGCAAATTTATTGTTTTTCAGACATTTAAATGACCTATTGTGCCTCTAGTGGAAATGACGTGACCTCTTTTCTGAATATGATGATGTCATGACTTACTAGACGAACATCATTCCATTTCGTTTGGCTTGCAAGAAACACATCTTAGTGATTCCCACTCAAATGTACGCAGACACTTCCAAGTCTCTTGCAAAGACAAAGTAGATGCCAATCAAACCTAAGGAGAGTGCTGTAGTTGTGCAGCGAACTGATTTATATGTAGAGGTGCCGATATCCAGTGCGCTAAAAGCTGTTGCGACACGCATTTTATGTGACCGTGTAATAATTGTTCGTTTTGTTTATATACCGCCAAGCTATCAGCTCAAATATTCAGAGTTAGAAGCCCTCTTAAATCAACTTCCTCCACCGTTTTAATACTATGCGATTTTTATGCGCGTAACCCTGTGTGTGGAAGTACCAGACGGGCTGTATGGGGAGTGCTGGTGAAACGTTTATTTAATTGTTGTTTTGTTCCTGGCAAATATAGATATTTTTCTCTTAGAAACCCTGTAGATGTATTACAAAGGCAAAATGTTTGGAGCTGTACAACAAACACCAACAAAAATAAAATCTCAATAAAAAAAAAAGACCGTTTTACTACCTAAACTGCCCTCTATTCTACCCTGAGGCGGTCCAAGTAAAAATCCGCAACATATCAGCATTAGAAGAAGAGGGTATTGTTTTTCATTTCTGAAAATTTTATCAAAATCATATATGCCTAAATTGAGAAAAAGAAATTAATGTTGATCTCCGGTCGAAACATGTCATTTTTTCTTAGCGCTTCTTAACAGCACAACACGCCAACTAACACGTGAGCTGAGAAGTTTTGAGCCCACGCAAGGCAATTTCTGGTCGGGATTGTGATTTCTGTAGAGGCGCATTATTCACTCGCAATCGCCTTGCGTGCGAAGTCACGGTTTAAGCTAAAGATGCACCGCGTTCTGCCGCGGCCGCTTCCACTCCTCTTTTTCGGCTTTAATGCAAACGACGGCGGTGATCGTGTAATAATTGTTACTTGCCGTCACTACATTGCAGGCTCGTCGTGCCCTTTGTATCCGACGTCAGCTCCCCTCGCTCCAAAACTTGATGCCTAATCGGCGTCGGAATCTCCTGACAGGAACGCCTCCACAGGAAATGTGATGGCGATAGATCGAGATCCCTACTAAACTCAGTTTCACTTTACCAAGGACTGCAGTGGAGGCTACGAACGATCCCAGCAGATCCAGCGTTGTTCACGTGTCACATCACCCGCGCCCCGCGCGTCGCTCCGCCCCTCTTGAAGGCTACCTGACACTAACTAACGCGGCATTGGATTGGCTACAGTGCCCTGCGGCGTCCACTGCGGTGCATCGTTAGGTGTAGCAGTTTTGAAAGTAAAAGACCGGCTGTAAGAAAGGGCACAAAAACGAGGGGATTAGTGTATTACCAGCGCATAGGTCTGTTATTTAGGAACCATAACTACAGCTGGCCTCACTTTATATTTTCCCTGCTACCTCAATATACACTCAAAACAAAAGCGGATAAAACCTGTATTGAAGAGGTTTCTTGCCTCTTAGTCATGAAACTAAATGTTATAGCTAATTTTCTAAAACCGGAGATTTTTTTAAAAATATACCAAAATGTGTTCTCACAGTAGATGACAATCTTGTTCTTTAATTTGGGTACTTCAACTTAAATGTCCCAAATAGAGCATGCAGCACAGAATACAGAATTTCATGCAGCTTTCGGGGTATAATAAAATCGCCAGGTAATGAAATTGAGCATTGTGTGCCTGAGTCTTCAGCGCGACTCCCCTTTTTACAAGTTACCCAGCTACAGTATGGTACATACTTTAATTTACGGTAATAAATCATTCCATCAACCCTTGTCCAATAAATATGAAAACCAATCTTTCATTTCACAAAAAAGGCGGAACATTTGGTAGCTTTCGACATGCCAAACTCCTCACAACAATTATTACCTCGTAGCTACGACATCACGCAGGGAAGCACAATCTCTTAAGGCAAATCCATTCACCTATAACGTTTCAGAGTTCAGGCATAAAACAAAATCTCCACTGTTATTCTCTTAGAAAGGCTAGGGGTACAAAGTATGGGGGCTGATTGTAACGATCAGTTGGCTTATTAGGTCAAACCCGTTAAGTAACTTTTGAATTATAGAAAATAGACATATGGTTCTAAGTAGAAACTTGCTGGGCGTGATCTAAAATCACTAAATTAGCTATTTTTAGAAATATAAGTAGCAGGAGAAACATTTTACAGCGTTCAGTAAAAACTCCCCATTTCGACGGATTCGAAGGTCTCAGTTTCTTATCAAAGTGCATTTCTCTGCCCGCGGTCCTGCTTCCCAATGAATGATACGTGCAACACATGTGCGCCCTACTTCCCTCCATCGTATACGAGGGCGGCGAAGGAATGGCTCTGCGCGCGACCACCGGGGAGCTGGCGCGAAGCCAACCCCAACACGTCTAAACTGACTTTTTTTTTTATATCGCAGTAAAAAGCTTTCTTTGTCCTATTGATTCCTTAAGATAGTTGATTTATTAGCTTTTAAAGATGCTGAGCAAGTTTCTAATGGGAATCATATCTATTTTCAGTGAATAAAAAGTTAATTAACAACTTATACTTAATTAGCCGAACAATCGTTACCTTCATCCGCCCTACTATATCCCCTGGCGTTTGACTCACTTGCACAAACCAAAAAATGTAGCTTTCACCTTTTTAAACAGATCTGTCGAGCTTAAAAAAATCCCTGTATATTGAACGAAGTGAAGGAATAAACCGAATTCATTATCAAAGCGATTGCAACAACAAAGGCAACGAAATTCAATACAACGTTTCTAATAAGAGCCACAAATAAAGAGAACAGGTTCAAAACGTTTTTAGCCAGGCTGCTGACTGTACAAATATGTTTTGAGTAAACAAAGCACGAGTGCGTAAACTTCTCGGGTCTACAGTTTTCTTGCGTCAACAAACTTCTTGACGGCATTTTCAGCGGTACAAGGCAAGCAGCGAGGGCTCCTCCCTAATTGAATGAGACGAACACAGAGGAGGCGAAAAGAGCGGCGATACATACCGCCTGCACGACAATGCGCCCGAGTTAAGAGTGACTAAACTTTGGCCGCTTCTCAAAAGGGCGGCATTGACAAAACGAATAGCCTCTGCTAGAACGAAGCAACTTCATTCAAATAGTTTCCTTTGTAATGGAAACACAATAGAGAATGCAAAGAGGGTTGCCCTGTTTTCTTTCCTTTAAGATTCATAACTTGTACCAGGTAAACTTTCAAAACACCGCTGACACGCGAAAAGGATTTGGGATATTTATACGAGTCAAGTAAAATGTTGGATGCAAGCTTGTAGAATACGTGCCCGCAGAACTAGTTTCCTGTAACCTAATTTAAACGTTTACCTTTCGTTGGGAATAACGACATTGTTGGCAGATGAGCCCCTAACGAAATTAACTTTAGAACTAGAAACTGAATTACGATAGGCTTTGGAAAGTTGTTAAACCAATTATGAAGCTGGAATCACCACGCTGCTCCTGGTTTAAATAATGCGGGGGCGTGTAGAACTGTGAAATCGGCAGGAAATGACGACGAAAAAGATGGAATTCTAGCAAAAGAGGCTATTTACGGCATTTCGTAATACCTGCTATTGTTTAAATTTAGTTTCCGTTCATCTTGATATTTGGCACGCCGCAAAATAGATGATTCTAGAACCCTTAAATTTTCACGTTTCTCCTGTGTAAGAGAAAAAGAAACATTTACAGAAAGACTCGGATAGTTAAATTAAGAAGTTTTAGTTTTTAACGCTCCCTAGGTTTCCGGCATAGAAGATAATATATTTTGTTCTCTGCAAAACACACACATTTTGGTTATATTACCAATTACAGGAAGTTTACCTTAAAAAAAACTCAAAAGATTGCGTCGGGATTTTGCCATATTGTCCTTCTTAATTAAATTAATCGGACTAATCAATGCCGAATGTTTTGCTATAGTGTGCGAGAAATTGTAATACATTTTTTACTCTTATAAAAACATTTGATGATGCGTGAGATAAAAGAAGACTATTGTACGTGCCGGTTGCCGAATAAAAAAGCTTGGATTAATAGATCACTATGGTCACGGCGCGTTTCCAATTGAAGTTAAAAAATCAGGCGCTTTCTGTTTCAACGAAAATAACTTGTTAGCAAGAACCTTTTAAAGCCATCACAAACACCGCTTGGTGCTGTTATTTGTGATGTATTTCATCGCAAACTTTTTTGCCGTTCTGCGTGTATGTCCTCCAAAAACAAACACATTATAAAAGCGTGGATGTTTAAAACAATCTTCATTCTGCTGCCCTTTATCTATACGTTTCTGCGAGTTATGTGAGGTGTTATAAAAAGCTAATGTCGGTGCTTGGAAATGCTGATTTATAGGAACATTTGATACGTTTTATAACCAAGTAATGAAGTAAAGACTTCGTAATGTGTACCTAGGAACCCAGTTACCACGTGTTGTTAAAAACAAATTCGCAGTTTCTTTAGCGGTTATTACACTAGACTTGCATCCGTTTGAACACTTTTTTACTTTTCAAGTACAAAAGTAGGAGGCCAACAAGCAAGTACAAAAATATGTATATTTTATCTAAGCGAATACTCCGGAAACTAAAATGCCTCTCAATTCAAGTGGAGCAATTGTTCCTTTATTGGGTGTTTTAGCTGCTCCTTTTGTCAACATAAAACGTGGTATTTTTAGGAAATAGGACATGTCTGGGACGTCAAGGCACAAAAGAGATCTAGCTCTTACCTATCCCAGGCTAATATTTACAGCGATACCTCCACGTGGAAGTATTTTTCGCTTTGCGAGTTTATATTGAATAATAAAGAACCAAATCAGCATGACACAGTAGAAAATTATTTCATTGTTTTTATTGCCATAACTGAATAAACCTTGATACGCGCATGGCAGTTAAAACGATCAAGAATCAAGTCCATTTTAAAGAAGTAGCCCCAGTCTTCGAGGAAACACACATTAATTATACCAATGTTGGGTGTTATTTGTTTTCCTCAAAACAGATATAATTCGCCACAGTGGACGTTATTTTTTTTAGCAGCACTGAAGGGGTCTTATATTTAAATAGTTATACTGATGATAACCTGAAAAAACATAAACTATATAATGATAAACAAGACAAGAACAGCTAATAAAGAAACGAATAGAGATATGGCAAACGAGACTCGCATAGGTGAAAGAACTCGCTAAACATGTATATATATGAGTTTTTAAATATTCTAGTAGTTAAATGGAGATGATGCAGCTTTCCTTGATTTTTTAGATAAGCCATTAGTTGTCGAATAATGGGAAACTAATAAAACTATTTCTGCTCAGCTAATAAAAATATGAAGGTGCATTAGCCTATCAATAAATGTCCGTATGATGCTGTGGTGACTGGTCTCATTGGTACATATTGCTCTGGCAAACCCATTTTTGAAAGTTATAAAAACGATTGCAAACTATGGGCAAGTGCACCTCGCGGCGTATAAGTTGCTGGCTTTTAGAGTCTAACAAGCGATCCAAAGCTTTGACTATAGCCATAACCACGGAATGTTATCAGAATTCCGAAACTACCAAGCCACACTCTAGTACCACATCAAGACGCACAAATTGAGAGCTACAATATTGCGGCCTTGTGAAATTAAATTGAACTAGGGCTAAAGGACCTGGAGGTGGCTGCTCGCGAAATGGCACATGTGCTGTCATTCTTCTTTCATAAACTAGCACAAACGCTGATTAATAAAAGTGGCTCATATAGAAACCGACATGATTTTCACCTTCGGATGGGTGGCATCTTACCGGCTGTGCAGAGCTCCCATGATATACGTTCTACATACGCTTATACGTTTACATTGTTTTTGCGGCGCCGACGTGATTGAACTTTGCTAACTTGAAAGCACAATTGAGTCAATACTTTCTGCCAAGCAGGCGGTACTGAACGCACGAAACTCTGGGAAGAATCGGTGACAGTACTTCTAAATTCTTACCTGGAAAACAGCCCAAGTGCCAATATATTATTTTTTAGTTTAATACTCCTGATACTCCTGGTTCAGAGTCCACAACTGAAATTTGTTTTGGTTTTCTACGTTACTGTATGGCTTTCATTTTAATTCCCAGTAAAGTAAAAAAAAAAGTTTTTATATAGTGTTCACATTTTTTCCGTTGTTTTTGTGCAGCGATGTATTGCCATATGTCACTGGAGCAGTGCTGGCTCATAGAGTGGATTATGGAGCAGAGCGACCCGTGGCGTTCGCATCATGTTGGTTAAAGATAGGTGAAAGGAACTACAGTCAACTGGACAAGGAGACTCTGGCAGTGATACTCGGTGTGATGAAGTTTCTCAAGTCCATATGGAAAGTACAAAGAAAATGTCCACTTACCAGAAGCCCTTGTTTGGTCTGACCGGGCACGACTGTCGCATCCCGCTTCATAGTTAGGGTTGTTCGTTTTGGGTAAAACCCGATTTTACCCGATTTTTACACCCCGAACATGCTTCAGGAGATACGGGTTAAACCCGATTTCTCCCCGAATTTCAAAACTACATAACCAACCTATTTATTTTTACGCCGCACGGAGTTTCCGGTGCACACGCGCTAGCTACCCCACCTCGGGACAACGGTGACTATAGTTCATTTCGCAAGCTGCGTACAGCACTGTGGACGCTACACGATTCTCAACCACGGTGCTCTCAACGAACCGCTTAACGAGCGCGCCTAAAGGCCGGTTCAGACACTTGCGGTTCAGTGCGTTTGACTGCGTTGCGTCGAGAACCGAAAGCGAGTCACCGGCATATCTGTGCTTCGTATGAAGCGTGGAATCCAATTCAAGGAATCATCTTGGCAAGCGATAGAAGCAGCAGGGATGTCCTGGTTTTCGCATCCGCAACGCAGTCAAACGCAGTCAAACGCAACTGCCTGAACCAGGCTTAACTTACCGTTACATTCTACGGAGGCCGGCTGAGGAAACGCGACTATAGGCGTTGGGTCCTCGAGGGAACATTTCCGTCCCCCCGCTGTACGGGTGGAACCGCCTCAGCACGCTACGTAGTTTCGGCCCTGCTACACGCAGCTTGTGAAATGCACTATCAATCCCCCTTCGACCGCTGGGGTGTCGACGCCCAGCAGGATCTCTCGGGTAGCATGGCCATCTCGCTGGCGCCCAACCTTTCTCACGAACAACGTCCGAGCCAGTCAGTAGCGTAAACAGATCGGGAAAACTTAGTAGGTTTATTCCGTTGCGAAATATCTGAACGAAAACGACCGTCCGTCGAACGGTCGCGGTTTTTGTTCACACTTGAGGAAAAGGAGGATTCCGTAGGCGGTGCTTCCCTTGAAGCGACCGACGGCAATCGGAGCTGGAAAACCCTGATGTCCCCCCAATTACCAGCTTGAAACAGATCCCTAATTTTAACGCTTTAGTGATAATAAAAACTCGTAATATGCTTCGATAAAAAAAAGAAGTATGTATTGTTGAGTATACTTGTAAATTTAACCCGAAAAAACCCGAATTTCGGAATGTTTCCACAAAAAACGCAATTTCTCCCCGATTATCTGGTTGAAAAATAGCTCCCGATTTTTACCCCCCAAAATTAAAAAAAATATAAAACCCGAAAATGAAAAACCCTATTCATAGTTCATCGCGAGTGCTCCAATGGGCGTTGACACTGAGTGATTACAACTACAAGTTGTGCTGCAGGCCAGGAGCTGGCTAATGCAACGCTTATCTAATTCGCCGACTGTCGCTTCCTGTCACACCGTTGGATGAGCAAAGAACCCAAGATGTCTTCATGCAGAAAAGAGTCTACCCAAGTGTTCTGTCGGTTGCAGTGGTCGAGGCGGCAAATGGCTAAAATCCGCATTGGCGAAGTTGCGTACCGCACTGTGGTCTGGGAGTATCTGCCATCTGGAGATGAATGGCGACCTTTCGCGATTCGCATGGAGGAATTCTTTGTGACGAACGGCTGCGTGTTGGAAGAAAACTGCTTAGTTGTGCAGGCTTCGCTGAAGGCGTCTGGGTTGAACCTGCTGCACAAGAACCACCCAGGTGTCGAGAATATGTTGTTGGTGAGCGGAAGTCTTGTGCGGTGGCCAGGCATCAAAGAGAACGTCGAGACCAAGGTGGGCACCTGCACACTCTGCAAGGTACATAGCAAGGCTCCAAGGCGAGTGCAAAAGTCGCCGAGGCCATTCCCTGGGTACCCTATGTCGAGTGTTCATCATCATCGCTTATTTTAGTTGAAGACCCAAGGTGGTATTACACAACAGGTGAGCATACTTATATACCGATTAACAATCAAGACAACTTGAACAAACGCTAAAAAGTGAAAACTGAAGCATGTGTCGGGGTATTAGGGAGGAAGGTGTTAGCGGCAACTGCAATATGTTAGTGTTATTCAGGGAAAACATGTGGTCAGGCAGCGCGTTCCAGTTTTTTATCGCCGATGGTAATGAAGATATTTGACAAGAGACTGTGGGCAATGAAACTTCAAGTAATTAGCAACAGTTGTCAAGACGGGTAGAAAATTCAGTGAGCAGAATAGCGAAGATTCTTTGAGATGCTTGTGTTAAGTTATTCGACAAAAAGAGAGGCGGGACACATTCCAGTGTAGAGTTAGTTTGTCCGGTTTGGCTGACCTGCGTGATCCTGATGTGCTAGTATTCGGAGAGTAATCAAAATAGATGAAACGAAGTCATCTATATTGAACGGCTTCCAGGGTGTTGCTTAAGTATGAGCGGCATGGAGGTCATATTGGGGACGCGTATTCTAGTTTGGACCTTATCAATGTAGTGTAAGCTAGTTGTTTTACTGGGGAGTCGCTAGGCTGAGGATACGGCTTAAACATCAGAGAGTACGGTTAACATTAGCCAGGACAGAGATATATGAGGAGTCAATGGCAGATCAGAGCTAAGATAGATTCACAAGTATTTGTGTGATGAACAATGCGTCACTGGGGAGATTGCAAGGTGATATAAAAATGATGCGACAAGTGAATGGCGAGAAAATGAAATCGATTTATATTTGTTCAAATTTAAAACCTTTTTGCCAATTTTGGCTTCTATGACTTAAAAATGTAGGTTCGTTCTGCGAAATTAGCTGATCATTATGTAATATATGGGTATGTAAACTAGACAAGTAGCGACAAAGAATCTCACTGAAGAAATGTTACTCTACAAGTAATAAATTTAAATTAGAAAAAAGGGCAAAGTTCCGTCCCCTGAGGAGCACCAGACATTACCGTGAAGGTCGGTGATTTCACGCTTTTATAGAAGATAATCTGTTGTGCCTGATAAGGGATTCAAGAGATGCCGTTCACATCTGGACGAGGTTAATGGAGCAGTTCCAGTAATGCCCAGCAACCTGGGAAGCGACATTCCTCCACGCTCCGCAGAAGTGTCTATATCGTCAGCCAGCCAGTTAGGTGGCACCTCTCCGAAAAATGTAACCATTCGAAAGTCCTCCGTACTCCTGAGTTCGGCTACAGTACGACGGCCCGTGCAGCTGTACTCTTCTTGACTTTGGTGTGAAGGGATGTTACAGCGGCAGCTAATGTCAAATACCTGGGTGACCGTGAAAGGGAACGCTGACCCCGATCACTATATGAACCAGTGCCGGTTGTTGCCCCATTATTCGTTTGTAGGCCAAGCTGGCCCTTATGATTCAGTACACATGTATGTTATTAAACATATGGCCACAAAGTGCGAATATAAAGACAAAAAAGACAAGGACATTATCATCCTCATCTGCTCGTTTTGCTTGGTAAAATATAGATATATTAATGCGTCATCCACCAACCCGAAACGTATTAAAGCAAATCAAAGACTGCACGTATAAATGTTTGTGGCATATGTAGTTTCATGCGAAGCGATCGCACATTCTTATTACTACTGTCAATGCTAACCACAATACATTGTATGAATAAACATGTCACAGGTGTTCGAATTGGTTGCCATCGGGATTGTGCATAAAAGGTGGGGAAATATTAACGCGTAAAGACGAACTGCATGAAAAAGCGTCCACTCTTTCAATGCGACAACGCCCTAAAAATGGCGGTGATACGTTGTTCTCCAGCCTGGGTGTTACTTTTTCGAGCTAGTAACGATTAACGGTACATACTGCATTTGCATACCGTGCTTTTGTGTGGCAGTAGTTAGAGAACCAGTATAATAGTGCAGGAGGAGTTAAGAGTTATGCTGCTTTCCTCCAGATTGCGTTTGTAAACAGTACAAATACCACGACTGACATACACACAAAGTTAAATGTTTTGGATTGAATGTTATTGAGCTATACGTAGCAGTCACGCTTTACACCCAATTCCTTTTTTTGTTATCTTTAGAGTTAGACGCACCTGTGGCGTGCGCTACTTCGTTTGTACTAGTATCCGATATAATTAGTTTTAGTGGAAGTCCAAAATGTGCGTAAATTCCAAGCACCGGTATCTACAATCCCACTTGACATTTCTAAGGTATACACCGCATTTGTTTGAACTTCCGATTATATACAACCAGGCGTCATGGACAGAAAGGAAACCCGCCGGGCAGACATCCCCAATGAGAACCCAACCAAGGGCCTCACCCTAATACATAGATAAAAAGAAACATCCCTTGACTTGCCTCTTGTGGAGGGATTTCTTTACAACTCCGTAGGAAACGACAAAAATAATATATAACAAAATAAGACCTAGAAAGCGATAGAAATAGGAAGTATCAGAGGCGCCATAATCGTAACTCAGAGCCTATTCCCCGTTTTTACTGCCTTTTTTTGTGCCAGGTCTTGAAAGCGACGGCGCTTCTGCTTGCCACTTTCTGCCCGCCGCCGAAGGTAAGGCAGTTCTGCGGGGAGAAGACGTCGCAGGGAGAACGCGCAGCACGGGAAGAGGACGGCAAATGGCCAAGACAAGTGCATTGGGGCCACAAAGCCCAAAGCGCGAGACGCGAGGCAATACGACACGGTGGTCAGGCGGGGGCCGTGTTCTTAATGACGAAAGAGCTAATGCAGTCACCTTTAGCAGTAAAACGGATCTCACACCGAGGTGAAGGCCAGTCTGTACAAAGACGCTCGTATTTTCTAGTCTCGTAAGAGGATGTCAAATAGGCTGGGTGTGAACAGCAAAATATATACTGCCTGACAAAATTTTCGTCATTCTTGTCCAGCTCGCTTGTACCTTTGCATTTTATTGCATTATAATCAAATAATGCCTCTTAAAAATTGAGATAAAGTGGGGTCAGAAACGATAAGTGGATGAAGAGAACAAATGAAACGGTAGGGAATCGCAGGTTGCGGCATTATTTTTCAGCAGTGCATGTTGATGCAACTAAAGTTTTAAAATTTACTCACTCCCTGTGACAAATAGGAATGATAGCGAGCTGTACTTTTTTTTAATAATAATAATAAATATTTTATTGTCACGTTTTCAACACAGTACATAGACCGGCCCGCAAAAGCATGGGTATGCTTGTCTGCGGGACCTGGCGTCCAACAGGTTGC
Source organism: Ixodes ricinus (assembly GCA_037355805.1). Lineage (NCBI taxonomy): Eukaryota > Metazoa > Arthropoda > Arachnida > Ixodida > Ixodidae > Ixodes > Ixodes ricinus. The sequence continues at coordinate 89,413 of JAZHYW010001851.1, read as the reverse complement.
TTACATAGTTATAACAAAGCATGCATTTTTTGCATGCAACTAAACAAAACACAAACATAGAGAATTATACCTGACAAGAGAACAAGCGAAAAACTTGATCCATTTCAGTCACCTATCGTCTGACAGCACCATTCTCTCAGGTCTTGTTTTAGTCTTTTTAGGGAATCCAGGTTATGAAGCTCTTCTGGTAACTTATTAAAATAAAAAGGAACATAGTATGACCTTGCATTTTTTCCATATTTAGTATAAATCCTAGGGAGAATGAACTTTTCTGTTCGCCTCAAAATTCGTTCTTTTGTTAAAGGAGTTTTAAAATCACTATTGAAGTAATGTTTTACCAAAATTACATAACAGTGCAACCTCTCAGTAGTTAAAACTCTCGCGGCATTCATTTTCTTATCTTTCTCTACTTCTTCATACATTGTCCCATATGTGATATTACAAGCAATTTTATAGAGTATATTATCGATTTTCTGATTTTTTTATATTTGGAACACATTCCGTATAACGAGATTCCATAACGTAGTATAGACTCACCCAGTGCGTTATATACCCTCCTTCTCAGAGAAACGTTCGCCACACTACGCAACTTGTACAAATAGGCTGAGACGGCTCTCATTTTTTGATGATATATTCCACATGATCATTCCATAAAAGATTTACATCCAGATGCATCCCTAAATATTTGGTTGTTAGAACATAATCTAAAGGTACGCAGCTACAGGTTTTGCAACTATCTGAATGAAGGAACAGTGGAGTTGACAAGTTAACATGTTTGTATGGACTATGGAAGCACATCAACTTAGTTTTACTAGAATTAACAAAAATATGATTCTCAGAAAACCATGTCATTAATAATTCGACATCTTTCTGGAAAATTGAAAGTGCGCTTGTTTCATCGCTATGTTCTAGTACCAGGGCTGTATCATCTGCATATTGATACACTCGAGATGCAAGAGGCAGTGCTCCAATTTGATTTACGTAAATATTAAACAGTAAAGGTCCTATTGTTGATCCCTGTGGTACTCCCGATTTAGATTCGGATTACATTACTTCTACAGTCTCTTATTTTAACCAGTTGATATCTGTCTGTAATGTAATCCTGCAGAAATGTATAGAAAGGGCCCCTAAAACCCATATTTCTTAGCTTTACTAAAAGTTTTTCATGATCGATTGTTTCAAAAGCTTTTGTCAAATCGAGAAAAAGGGCTAACGCAAAATGATTATTGTCTAGACTGCAGCTGACATAATCTGTAAAATCTTGCAGCAAAAGTTCAGTGCTCTTATTTTTACGAAATCCGTACTGGGATGAGCGTATTAAATCATACTTTTCACAATATGAAGTCATTACATTGAATATCCATTTTTCCATAATCTGTGCTATAACTGGCAATATAGAAATAGGTCTGTAATTTGAAACGTCCTTTCTATCGCCATTTTTGTATAACGGTCTAACTATAGCGGTTTTTAACTCTACCGGGACTTGCCCTGTTAAAAAACAGTTGTTTATTATTTTTAATAAAACTTCTTTTAGCTTAAAAAATTATGTTGAATATCCCTTAAGCGTATTTTATCAATCCCCGCAGGTTTTGCCAGTGACATATTTTTTATTACATCTTCAAGGTCTATTTCTGTCATCTGTGGTAAGTATGCAGAATGCAAACTACCGTCGTAATCCTCTGGTCCTCCCCTTGATATCTTATCCTTTTTCTGAGATCAGTGACCCTTTGAGCAAAAGAATCGTTAAATAAATTACACAATGAGACAATGTCGTTATCTCCAAAAGCCTTTGCAATTGTTTCATCAATTGTTCGCTTCCTTTTTGAGCCGGTGATTTGGTTGATCAAGTCCCACGTCTTCTTTAGGTTTCCCTGGCACTTCTGAAATTTATTTGTGTAATAAAACTTTTTTGCTAGTCTTATTTTCGCGGTTACCTTATTACGTAACTTTCGAAATTCTGCTCTTATTTGAGTATTGTCGGGGTTCGCCTTACATATATTCCATAACCTATCTTTTTCATGACATAGCGTCATGATTTCATCATTTATCCATACATTTTCTGGTTTTCTTTGTTTCAGTTTCACTGTTTTCCAACACTGCTCATAAATGGACCTCATCTTGTCACTGAACCTTTGATAAGCAGTAATATGGTCGTATTCCAATAGTGACCCCCAATTATATGCTCTTATCATTTTGTCTATTCTGCTATTGTCTAGAATGCGTTTATAGACCGTCTGTTCGGTTCCCCTAGAATTTACTCCCAATATAGTCAGAGCTACAAAATAGTGGTCGGCAACTTTTTGCTTAATCACCCCTGAAACTAACTTGAGATCGCTGCCTCTAACAATGATATGATCAATACAGGAACGCGTTAGGCGCGTTCCTAAACATTCTTCCCTAGTGTAATCATTAATTACATGTTCTAACCCGTAGCCTGCCAGTAGATTCAGGTAGTCAGACACACCGAACCTGGCTGCATTCATAATATCTATGTTCAAGTCACCAGCAATAATTAAATATTTGTTGTTATTGAATTTATTGAGTAACTCGTCGAATTCATCGAGAAAAGAATGTATATTCGCACTGGGTGGCCTATATATCGCACAGATAACAAAGGACACCTGCTGATTCGACGCACACACCACCAAACCTTCCGCGTGTATCCAAGATAATTTTAGTTGCTCAGTCATCCAGTTGTTCTTTATAAAAACTAATACGCCACCACCCCCGTCTTCCCTCTCTGCACACGGAAAACGAGTGATATCCTACCAGATTAAAACAACTAACCATCGTTGTATCTATATTGATTTCTGTCAAAATAATTATATCAAGACGCGTCAATCTGTTGTTTAAGTAGACATTTAATTGGTCCCAATGTTTATGTAGACTTCTTACATTTATGTGTAATAAGTTAAGATCCATTCTACCACCTTCCACATCTGCTATCACACTCTGGGCGTTGATGTCCCAGTCTTGAAATGATGGGAACGACTTAGCCATAATTAACGTAGTTTAGATAAGTCTTGTTCCTTTTCCACGTGGATCGCAGCCGCCTTTTCTTTTTCCCGGACCAGAATTTTTCCGTTAGTAATCCACACAAATTTGTAGCCCTTCTCTTTTGCGCACGACTTCGTTTTCCATAGTAGTTGTCGAAGTAACTTTGTTAAATTTTCATTAATAAATACCCGTTCCTTTGCGAGAGCCCTTCTCTTGGAGATCCAGAGGTCTCTTACCGCTCTCTCTTTGAAGCGAACAATGATGGGCGGGATTTTCCCTTCCTTCGGACTTAATCTGTGTACTGCTTCTATACTGTCGTGTGACGGAGCAGGTAGCTGCAGTTTAGCAGAAAGTTGTTGGATAGTTTCCATTAGGTTCTCGTTATCTTTTTTGGGGACCCCGTGAATTTCACACGTTTTTCCTCCTTGAGTACTGCTCTGCCGCATCTACTGCGGTCTTCAGCTCCTGAATCTCCAAGTCTTTCTTACACATCGTCCTTTCCAGCTCATTGGTCTTACTTTTTAGCTCCTTTAGCTCTTTTTCTTGGACATTCACCTTTTCCAGAAGTTCATGGTACTCTTTTCCCATCACTTCTAAGGAGTGCTCTATACCTTCCACGGATTTTTTCTTGACTGGTAAGCTTCACGATTACCGCATCATGCTTCTCAGAGTGCTCATCGATGGACTTTTCGATTTTATTAATGCAGGGTTAAAACTTCTGTTAGTTTTGTGCTCATGGCAAGGATGTGCTTCATTAAATCTGAAGCATTCGGTTCTTCTGAAGTTGCGCCCACGACGCTGAATTGGCTAGCTTCCTGGGAGCCCCTAGCCGCCTGCGTCGACTGTCTAGCTTCATGAATCTTACAGGTTGCACACTGCCAAGCACCCAAATTCTCTCTCGTCAATGTCTTAAGCTGAGTCTTAGTCACCCCGGCACACTTTCCCACATGATAGCTATTATTACATTCAACACACTTCAAACTTTGGATATATGCCGGAATTGACTTCAAACAGCTCAAACATTCAGCAAGAGGCATCTAGGAAAGGGAAGCAGTCCAGCGAGGTGGCAAACAAACGAAAGCAGGATTGATCAGAAAAGATCGTTACCTAGAAAATGCAGACGAGAAAACAGTGTTACGTCTTGAAACACACTTCGCTGGACTGCGCGCCGCCGTAGACTGCTGCTTGGTTTTGTTGACGGCAAGGGGAGGGACCGTAGCCAACAACATCACTTGAACCAATCGTGTTTCATGCGACTATCAACGTCCGACAATGCAAGTATGGTTTCACTGTCTGATAATTCGGTGCCTTTTTCCTTGGGGCAGTTGATGTTCTGCGATGACTCAGGCACTCCAACGTACTGCGCTCATAATCCACCGCCGCTTGCTTTCGTTGACTGTTGGCGATAGTCCCACTTCTGTTTTCTTGGCACGAAGATAGACCTTTGCCGGGAGCGCGTACCAGGTGCTAGAAAATGGAGACGAGAAAACAGTGTTACGTCTTGCCACACACCCCGCTGGACTGCGCCCCGCCGTAGACTGATGCTTGGTTTTGTTGACGGCAAGGGGAGGACCGCAGCCAACAACATCACTTGAACCAATCGTGTTTCATGCGACTATCAACGTCCGACAATGCAAGTATGGTTTCACTGTCCAATAATTCGGTGCCTTTTTCCTTGGGGCAATTGATGTTCTGCGATGACTCAGGCACTCCAACGTACTGCGCTCATAATCCACCGCCGCTTGCTTTCGTTGACTGTTGGCGATAGTCCCACTTCTGTTTTCTTGGCACGAAGATAGACCTTTGCCGGGAGCGCGTACCAGGTGCTAGAAAATGGAGACGAGAAAACAGTGTTACGTCTTGCCACACACCCCGCTGGACTGCGCCCGCCGTAGACTGATGCTTGGTTTTGTTGACGGCAAGGGGGAGGACCGCAGCCAACAACATCACTTCAACCAATCGTGTTTCATGCGACTATCAACGTCCGACAATGCAAGTATGGTTTCACTGTCCGATAATTCGGTGCCTTTTTCCTTGGGGCAGTTGATGTTCTGCGATGACTCAGGCACTCCAACGTACTGCGCTCATAATCCACCGCCGCTTGCTTTCGTTGACTGTTGGCGATAGTCCCACTTCTGTTTCCTTGGCACGAAGATAGGCCTTTGCCGTGAGCGCGTACCAGGTGCTAGAAAATGCAGACGAGAAAACAGTGTTACGTCTTGCCACACACCCCACTGGACTGCGCCCCGCCGTAGACTGCTGCTTGGTTTGTTGACGGCAAGGGGGAGGGACCGTAGCCAACAACATCACTTGAACCAATCGTGTTTCATGCGAGTATCAACGTCCGACAATGCAAGTATGGTTTCACTGTCCAATAATTCGGTGCCTTTTTCCTTGGGGCAATTGATGTTCTGCGATGACTCAGGCACTCCGACGTACTGCGCTCATCATCCACCGCCGCCTGCTTTCGTTGACTGTTGGCGATAGTCCCACTTCTGTTTCCTTTTCACGAAGATAGGCCTTTGCCGGGAGCGCGTACAGGGTGCTAGAAAATGCAGACGAGAAAACAGTGTTACGTCTTGCCACACACCCCGCTGGACTGCCACGCACCCCGTTGGACTGGGCTTAACTAGGAAGACCAGCACGATTCAGGAATATGTATAAAAAAACTATGAAACATTCACATAAATAATTTTGAACAACATAATACTCATGCTCCCTTCAATTTTAAAACGAGGGGCCGCTTTTGATCAGATTCAACAATTTTATGTTTTTGCCGACAGGTAGCTTAGTTCGCTTTTGTGCTTAGGAGGAGTGGAGGAGGCCGGAGTATAGAGGGAAGGGTATGTCCTCCTCTTCTTCCGTACCTCCTCCTCGTCCTCCTTTCCTCCTCAACCCTCCTCCTATCCTCTCCTCCCTCCTCCTCCGTACCTTCCCCTCCTTCTCCTCCCCACATGATGTCAATTCTCATTGTAAATCTTGCGGAGAAACTGGATTTTTCATAGGTGACGTGACGCAGTCACGTGACGTCATTTTCACCACTATATTTAGCGGGGAAACTGAATTGCTGTTGGCGTCACGTGGCGCCAATTTATTACCCGCTAAATTTAGCTGCAGATTAAATTGCTGTTGAGGTCACGTCACGTAAATTTTCCCGCTACATCTAGTGCAGAAACTGGATTTGTTCAAAGTAGATGGGCCACCAAGAAATGTTACGTCATTTTTTCGGCTACATTTAGTAGGGGACATTGAATTGGTGTTCAGGTGACATGACGTCAATTTTCCCGCAAATATAGCGAGAAATTGAATTGCTGTCAAGGTCACGTGACGTCAATGTTCCCGCTAAATCTAGACGAGAAACTGAATTTGCTCATGGCTGACGTGGCATCGTCATGCGACGTCATATTCTCCGCTAAATTTGGCGGGGTATTGAATTAGTGTCGAGGTTACGTGGCCTTATTTTTCCGGTGAATCTAGCGCGGTTACACCGACGCCGTTCAACCCGGAAACGGGCGCTTAATGGTAAATTCCGCTCGCAGATTTCGACCGCTCCAAAAACGCTTCATTTGGAGCGCAGATATTCCGCTCGCAGATAGGGCTCGAGCTGGTCATCTTCCGTTCTGCAGATCTCTAGCAGCGCCCGCTCGCCTCAAACCCCGCCGAACTTGCTCTGCGAGATTTCACAGATCCTTCCGGAAGTACAGAGCGCTCTACGTCGTTTCCTCGACAGTGCGCATGCGCGGCGAGGTCGGCGAAGTCGTCGGGCCGGGAGGGCCACGGTCGGGTCGTCGAGTTGGATCTGTCCGGGTGCGTCGGTTGTTTACGCGGGATTGTGACGGCTCGAACGCTTCTATCTCGCGTAGATCAGGGATACAAAACCGGGACTGTGGAGCGTGGTAAATCGCAAGCGCTGACATCTGTGATCGTGAGAGAAGAACGAGAAAAAGAACGACAGAAAAGCCGGGGGCAGACGCAAGGTTAGGCCTGTTCATTCTGCAGCCAATGATTCTTTACCTCTCTACACTGCATTCCGCCCGCGTTTTTCCGTGAATAAAGCAAGAAGAGAATAGGCAACGACCATGCATGTGATGGTTTGTTACCTCTGTGTTTATTAAAGTCACACCAGAAATCTGGAGCTCCACCACTGGCAATCGCTGTCCGTGCCCCGCCGCTTCGGGGCGCCCGAAAGTATGTGAAGGTGCCGAACGCAGACGTCTTCGTTATTTGCAACATGGGCGCCTTGGTACGTATAATTTCGCCCGGCCTGTGTCGAGTGTTATTTCTCAGTCGGAAAGATCAGTCGGCTGAGGCGTTGGTGGGCTTGCCAAGTTCGACCAGCGGCCATTAGAACGGCGGAAGGGGAAGCGGTGAGTAGGGGTGTGGGGGAAGGTCGCTCCAAAAATGCGAGTTTATGTTCCCCTCGTCGATTTGGAGCGGGTCCCACAGAGCGAAATTTTACCTCCCTCGCGGATTTCGGAAAGAGCTCCGGATCTACGAGTGGAATTCACCAAAAGAGATGCCCTCTAAAAATCATGAGCCATTCCACTCTGTGAAGGTGGATGTCCAGCAAAGCTGTTTAGCACACGACACAGACGTGACAAACAATTTAGAACAAAGGCACGAGCACATTTATTGTCTTAATCGGTAATCATCGTGACGTATGCACACATATGTCGATGACTATCGCCGCCCCGAGGAGCCGGAGGAAACTAGACACGCGCGACGGGACCGCCACCCGGCAGAAGGAAAGGAAACTAGGCACGCATGCGGGGGCTTGGAGCGACGACGAAGAGAGGGTGGTCCGAACTTTAGTTTTTTGTTGCCGCACACGAACAATTCACGGAACACTAGGCATAAGCAGCTTCTCGAAAAAAATTGAAAGACTTTACAAGTCTCCGTAATGCGAAAGTGGAGCGCAGCTCTCGATGTATTTTGAATAAGGGTGGCGATGTGGGTTAGTTGGTTCATACTGACGAAAATGTAAACAACGCACAAAAAAAACGGGGACTGGAGGAAGTCCCCGTTTTATGACACTCCGCAATTCGCAGAGTGTCATAGAGTATCTTAGCACTAGTGCAGTTAGATGTGAGGGCTTTTCCATAGATGCAGAGCTTGTCCTGTGTGAACTTCCTCTAGTCCCCGTTTTTTGTGCGTTGTGTGCCTTTTCGTCAGGTATTTTGATTTTGCAATATACCGCGGCGGGAGGGAACAGAGGGCCCTTCCCAACTCCTCCACCCTTCCTACTCCCCTCATCCTCCCCTCCTTGTCTTCATCGTCCTCCCTTCCTCCTCCTCCTCTTCCTTCTCTATAAATTCCCTCCTCCCACAGTTTCCTCGCTAAATGTAGCTGGAAAATCGACGCCACGTGTCCTCAACACCAATTCAGTGTCTCCGCTAAATTTAGCGGGTAAAATTTCGTCGCATGACTTCGCGTCACGCCAACTATAAACAAATTAATTTTCCTCGCTTGATTTAACGAAAAAAGCAATGTCGTATGACCTCAACACCAATTTAATTCCGTGTTAAATTTAGTGGGGAAACTGAATTGGTATTGAGGTCAATGGACGTCAATTTTACCGCTATATTTAGCGGGGAAGCTGAATTCGCAGTGTTGCATTATGGAACGTTACAAACCTACACACCAATTCAGTTTCTTCGCTATATTTAGCGGAATATCGATTTGACGTAAAACTCTGTGACGTCGCTTATTGCAACGGGCGCGGTTACACGGACGGCGACGGCGGCGGCGAAGCCGCGAAACACGGGAACGGGCGCCAAAGAGCTGCACGCTAAAGTCTCAAAAAATGAGCAGCATTGACTTCCTCAGTTCGCAAACAGAACAAGCGGCCACTTGATCTCGAACGGATTGTTTGCCGTCAATGTCTGTCATAGCCAGACTGTGGGGTTGGTAATGCACAGGGAACGCGCTACATTTCAGACATTCTAGAGCGCACTGACCAAGAAGCTTCTTGGTCAGTGCCGTCGCGTGTGAATAAACGTTGGTACCACCAGTGCCAGTAAGCTTATATGAACTAAGAAAATGTGCACTCAAGGTCGTAGTGCGTCCACTTTCAGCGCAGAACGCTTGTATGCGCTACCGGGCTGCACTTGGTCAGCTTTCAAAAACGTCAAACCTAATTTGAATTTAACAGGAACACAACAAACCAATCTTAAACCAGCAATGCAGTTATAAAAAAAACAGCACAAACTTTCTCTATTTTTTCTCCAGATTTCGAAGTTTCCATGTTCAAATTTAAAATTTGATAATATTTTTTGTCCTTTGTGACAATATAATTGAAGGTCTTTCAGATTTGCTATGAGCAACGATGGTAACGTATTGTCGGTCTTCCGGCAATCACAAGCAACTGGTGTGCCTTTAATGTGGTAAATGCTCTCTCCTTCAGTCCGGCAAATACGAAAGCAGGCTTGAAGGCGCAAGGGGATACCTACAAGAGAGAGCTACAAACACGCTCTCAATTCATTAAGAGACTTTTCCATAATTAAAGGACCCTGAACTAAAACCACTCAGAAAACTTCTCTTCGCAACGTCACGTGTAGGAACAATTACAGGGCGGCGTTGAAAAGTTATGACAGTGGCATGTGAAAAAATTCACCCGACCCATTCTGAAACTTTAGAGTCCGGGATCTGTGATCATATCTTTGTGAAACATCGCCACATACCAGCGAATTTATCGTATATTCAGAATTTACTGGAAAAAACAGTCAAAGTGAATTTAGGTCTTATCGTTTAAATAATGTGTTTGTCAATTTAAATATCTTCTACGAAAACTAGAAATTAAACGGTAATGTTAATGGTAACTTTGTTAATGACTATACTATGCTAACTCCTCTTTCTTTATTCCTCAAGTCTCTAACTCTCGCAAGCGTGCAAACAGAAATCCGCAAATCGGTTCGTGCAGCTGTTGATAATGAGGCACAATTATTTGTTACCTCTTCTTTAAATTATTTAAAACTATTTGCCGTTTTAGTACAGTTATATTGGAATTCAAAGAAACAGTTTTATAACGGTTAACATTTTTCGCAATTTTTCTTCAGTTTATTTCATGTGTCCTAGTCTTAAAGATATACCTAAGCACTTTAGGCTATATTCTATTTAGGTTCATATATCAATCTATAGGCTTAAATGTTACTAAAAAAATTATATTCATGCGTGGCAGTTGTTTTTATTAAAATCGGTATCATCAATTGTTTGCCTCGGAACTATCGCGGACGCAAGAGGGCGCGGCCGGACATGATGGGGCAGAGCCGCATGTAGAGAGAGTATGGCCAATGGGAGGATCCGGCGGGGAGCCGGGGCGGAGTGGCGAAAGCGGTGGCGGCGCCAGCGCCTCATATCGCCCCATGATTAATTTCCGAAATTACAATGATCTGGGATTACCTAGAAGAGTTCACGTAACACAACGTTTTTTTTTTTTTTTTGATTATGCTTAAAGTAAATGAATGTATAATTGTAAGATATTGCTCGAAAATATTAGTTTCAAAGTGCTGAATGCGTTTACTGAGCCATGAAAGGTAGCATTCACGACAAAACTTACATGAAACATGAGACGAAACTGCGAATGTAAGATGCGTGTTCAGGTTTTGGATCGAAACTCCCACGGAGCCGTATCCGCCGTTTTGACCGAAGTGTGGAACCGAAATTATTAACGGTTCGCTTTGGGTTCGGGTTCGCGGATTTCGGTTAAGTTCCGGTTTAGTTCCGGGGAGAAAAAATAACTGCTGAAACCGGTTTGAACCGGTTCGAATCGGTTCGAACCGGGGTAAACCGCTAAGATGAGAATATATTTCCCACTTTGCAATAGGCACTATTTCCGCCGTGAAATTATTTGCTTTATAGTTCCTTTTACCCTTTACCCTTTGCACTTCAATTTCTTATTTTCAGTACCAAAAATAGGAAAGTGTGTTATTTGATTTCGACGCAACAGTAAAAACATTGATTAACGTACAATGCGTCGTGGTTATACGATTCACCATTCATTTAGTTTATCTCAGTCGAAAGGTTGTTGTGAAGTGAGGTAGGTCACTTATAATACCCATGTTTTGCACAAACTTGCCACGCAGAAAGTTGAATAAAAGCGCCCTTCAACTAAGGTATCAATTACAGATCATAAAAGCAGAATGCCCACATCGTAACAATATATATTCTAAAATATTGTTTACAAAATACGTCTCACAATATACTATGGTGACTACGCAACTCAGTTAAAAGCAATCATGTTTCTATTCTGTTTCGAAAATAGTAGGACAAGCCCTTTCTGTTTATCTTCAATATGAAAGACTGAGCGGCAATCAAAACCTTTGTTTTCCTTGCTCACAGGGATGTAGTTGAAGAATCATAGAGAAAGGAGTTATCAAAATTGTTTAATCTACAGGCACCCTCGTACTTAGATCGAAGCTGGATTAAATAGGGCGTACTGAGATTAACATTTTCTTGTACAGGGATAAACTTACATAGTCTGGCTGTTGAGGTTTCTTCTTAACAACACGTTGGTCAATTTAATTTGAAGATAAGCGTTACCCTTGCTAGATTATGATTTTTTATTACAAATAACAAAGTAGTTGATCCTCTGCTCGACATGGCACCATGTCGACCTGGCAGCGAGTAACGGTGCTCTACTCGACATGTTCGCTTTCTAGCGGTCGCCTTGCGTAATCTTCATAGTTTCGCCACGCGCCGCTGTGTATTTTTTTTGTCCAGCCCACAAACACATAAAATTGGTGTTCATCGCATAAAAAAGGAAGTGACAGACTTCTATACGTTTGAAATTTTATTTACGTGTCAGGAACACATGCAAAAGCAGAAATTTATTCAAGGCTAACTCAGATCAATAATGCATCTGCCTATCGAGGATAAAAACCCCAGAAATGATTAGCAGAGCATTATTCTTTTTATTTTTTTGGGGGGAGGGTATGTTTATGATGTATATAATTAAGGTGATTTGCCCTTCATATATTTTGTCAAATGTTCAGTCAGTAATTGAACATACTTTTAATGTCACCAAGAAATTTGACTGTACGAAGTTCACATAACCGCCTCAGACCAAAAAGAGGTTGGCTCAAAAGGAGCCAACCGTCAAGCCGATCAGCGTAAACGTGTTTTTCTGTTCGCTGTTTAGTAGTGTGAAACACCGGGCAGCGGGGTATGCCAAAGGAATTGTGCTAACATGATAGACCTGAGGGCCAATATACGAAATGTGCAGAAAGATAGATATAAAATTGTATGCTTTTAAACAATCCCGTGCACAATAACTTACTGGATATACAGAATATGCATAGAGACGTGTGCAATGATATTCCTACTTGCACATAAATAGCGCAAAGTACAAATATCTTTATATTTCTAACATAAATCACATTTAGGTATCAGCATGCAACAGCTCTAAACTCCGTGGAATACTGTCTCGGGAGGCTATATGTAATATTCGATTTTAAGTGCTTTTATTTCGGACATTATCTTTAAAACTCTGTGTTCTATCAGCCATATCTTTTAAAAAAATGTCAGGCAATCTTTAAAAATCCTATACGCCTTTTGACAAATCTTTCAATATCCTATCAAGTCATGTGCGCTCTAACATTTTATTATGTTCCCTATCATCACTAGACTTCTATATATTCATCAAACATATCTTTACAACTTGGATGTTTACATTTGCTGGGGTAGTGAACATTGTTTTTCACTAGAAAACTAAACTACTTAACATGGTTTGCACCTGACGTCATCGTAGCCTACGCTGGTGATCATTGCGATTTGTTCTTGCTGAGAAATTGAAATCTGCTGGTGAAAAAAGCAAGCTGTAGAAGGAACGCGCTCAGCAGCAAGGTCGACACAATGGATTCTTTCCAGAATTCAGCATCATCTGGTTGCTCGAATGGCCGTTTAACTTTTACCGTACTAATGGCGGCAATGAACCTGTAGTCGGCAGTATTTTATCGGGCAGCGTCACTTTTGCAAGTCCGACGAACGAGAATGTGCGCTTCACTGTTCAGTTATTTGTCTATGTCGGCCAGTGTCGATGGTGAAGATGCCAAAAGTTACAACGAAGCGCAAATCCACATAGACACCTTGGCAAAGTTCTATATATCAAGGGGCCTTGAAGTCGATAGCTTTAATAACTGACTGACTGGGCTTGAGTTAGAAATGAATGCTTAGGTAGCTCTTGCGTCCTTTTCTTGCTTCGCATCGATCTGAAATCTCATATGTAGAGGTCTCGAATCATCTGCTAAGTATCATCTTTAACTTGTACCTTCAGTAGTCGAGTGAAATACGCCATTAGTCTATCACATATGCATTTTGCAGATGATAATAGTGATCAAAGTGGTCAGGCTGAATTTCGAAAAGGGTCAATGTAACGTCAGTGCACGTCACGTGTGTGTGATACACAAATTATTCTTGCTTGGTGCAGCTCGTGAGGGACGGGGCAAATCTGTAATAACTCCTTTTTTTGGTGTGGGGGGGGGTCATGTTTTTAACTGTCTGTGCCATACATGCGGGGCCGAGCAACCTAAAGAAATCTCCAGCGGCAGTCTCGAAAGAAGCGATTTTCAGCGCGCGTCCCTGGTCTTTAAAGTGTACGTCAATGCTGCTCGACTGGGGTGGGCTCGCGGTTTTCTCGTCAGTGGCCTGTGGCAGCATGCGTAGGCGCAATTCAAGAAGCTGGTTGCGGCTGAATTGCAGCGTTTTATTTTTATATTGCGGACTGTTGCGAATGGAATTTATCGAGGTCTTTAAGTAAGCATGTTCTACTTTCGAGAAGAAAAACAAACGAATGAAAGCTATTTTTGGTGAGTCCGTGCGCGACAAAACAAATGTGACTGTAATGTTTGTTTCCTTTTATGTAGATTCTTTTACGACAACATACTCAGCCTTGTCAATCTACAAATGTCTCAACTGTCAAAACTTATTCGACCAAACGAGATAGCCGAAAGCATGGGTAATCAACGCTTAAAACAAGAAATTCGATGAGTCTCATCAATCGAACAACATATATTGTACGTCACATACGGTGCCGCGCCATCCCAGCAGTATTTGAGAAAGTTTTCAAATAACACAGCATATTTGTATATTATACAGTGTGAGCGACAGTTACTTCACGACGATTGGACCGAATCCGACTTGTCTTAGGGCATGTTTTAAAGAGAGCTGCCCCTTTATTTATTTTTTTGCACAGCACCAAAGTAAATGAGCGAACGTGCCTGATCCCATCAGCTATTTTTCACGAAGAATGGGAGCATAACCGGAAAGGCTTTCCGGAGATACTGTAAACGACTTAATTTTCGCGGGCTCAAATTTTCGCGAATCGGGCCAAAGCTGAAAATTTGAAATCATTTGCGGGTTCTAATTTTTGCAGAGTCGAGTGTAGCTTCCGTAGCGTTCACATATTGCCCGAATTGTTCGCGGGACGTATTTTTCGGGATTTGTAGGCGATTCGCGAAATTCGGGAAAATTACGTCCCCGCGAAAATTTAGTCGTTTACAGTAATCGCAATAGAAATTTTCATCGAAAAATGTCGAACGGCCCGCGTCGCGGGCTGCTTGACGTTCGCTCTCTTCGATTGTTTCCTGCAAAAGCTGAGCAGTCTACGAACCCTGGTATTCACTCGTTCTTAAAGTGACAAAATAAAATCAGGAAAAAGAAAAAACGGGGACAAAGGAGAAACACAATTTTCCAAACACAGCTAGAGGACTCATGCGTGACAAACAAAAATTATCCAGGTCCTAACATAGTACCGAGGCTGGGCAGAGAAACTCCAAAAAGTATTCGGGAATACAAATACTGATATACATGTATTTTAAGGCACAAAATACAGACTCTGAGATTCATTCGTATTTAATGCAACCCTGAAATACTTCTGCGAAAATGGCGAAAAACGTTTCCGAATTACAGATACAGATATTTTTATAAATACATTTGTTCCCGAGCAGTGCTACCTGCAGAAGGTGTAGTTCGTGGCAAATGCAAAGGGGAATGTAAGCTTGTGCTCCTATTTTTGTGTCATTTTACAGGCTTCGTTTTGCCGCAAACTCTTTATATTTCGTTAATGCCGTTAAAGAAAAAAAGAACATGTCACCCCAGGTGATCCACATAGTTAGTGATTAGTAAATACTGCGTGCCTTGCTTGGCAAAAAGCGTCCGCACAAAATGAACCCTGTTTTGTCGTGAGGGGGCAGCTCCAACTGCTGCATTATATGCTTCTGAGTCACCCATAATGTGGGAAGATTAGAAAAAAGAGCTGTACCTTTTCTGCACTCAACTCCTTTACAGCGCTCGCTCTACTAAACTGCAAAAAATGGAGCACTTTGTGCGAGGGGAGCTTATCTGTAATTCTTGCAAGTATCCTTCTTTAAGCCAGCTTCTTTTAAATGTGGGTGACAGCAATGATGTTCCTTCTTCGTGATTGCGCCGTGACCCGACGACGGAGGCAGCTCATGGTCGCTGACGGAAAAGTAAAACAGCCAGGGCTCCGTGGGTAAGGGAAAAGAAAGACGTATAATTACAAGCGAAGCTATTTCCCGAATTCATACAAAAGGTCACCCTCGTGCTGTCTTCTAATCTTCTTCCTCTCCTCAAATGTCCCTGCACCAGCCCGCGCGAGCGCCGCCAGTCCACCCAGACGCAGCTACACACGTGGAAACGGAAACACGCACAGGAAAGAAAACGAAACTCAGTCCCGTTCCCGCGTCCATTCACGGCGATGGTGGGGCAGATTCTCACAGTGCCTGCGATGGATCATGCTACAGGGCGAGTTCATATTATAAATTTTGAAGAACCTTGAACCAAACATGGTTTTATCTTTTAAATGTGTTGTAGAAAACGGTAACAAATGTAACGAGATTCCTTAGTCTGGCAAAGTATTGCGATAAAAGCGATGCATTTTAAATGTATTTCACTACTGAGGTACAAATACATTTTTGAAATGTATCTCGATACAGAGGTACAGACACTCGATAGTATCTGTAAGATACTGTCGCGATACATTTAGTATCGCGATACTGCCCAGCCCTGCATTGTACTAAAAACTTCTTCATTTCCAGTGGAGAACTCTAACAACTCAGCATACTAGGAGTTAGACGTCAGTAGAGCAGACGGGTTTAATCAGCTGCCGCCTGTCTAACATCAGCAGGGAGTGGATGACCTGCATTTCAGCTTATGATGATAATGCCATTAATGCAAAGGTGCTGAGGTTGTAGACAATAATAATAATAATAAATAGCGATAATAATGACCGTGTTTTTTTGTTGCCTTATTCTCCTCTCTCAAGCATTATTTTCGTCATTCCTGTCCAGCCCGCTTTCACCATCATTATATGCTTTATTATTATAACCATTAAATGCAGGCACTTCACCATTGTTGGCGTCAGAATAGTGGCAGCTGATAAAATTTGTTTGATCTTCTGTCTAACTCCTGGTTAGCTCAGTTGGTAGAGCTCTTCTCCGAAAATACAAGGGTACCTGGTTCGATACCAGGACCAAGCGGATACTTTTTCGGTCGCGCTACTGTCACCTAGCTGTGTTTATAGACTTCTGTCTGTCCTTCATTCCCCTTGTTCCCCTTCTCCATGGATTATTTTTGTCATTCTTGTCCAGCTCGCTTTCACCTTCGTATTAATTGTTTTAAAGTGGAAGATAACACACAAACTGTAAGCATCCTGAACACGCCAATGAAGTAAAAACTCAAGAAAAGCCGGCGAACTCTGAACGCGCAATGCAGGTGGGGAGTCGCGCTGACCAGGTTTCCACAACTCAGGCAGGTGGCAGAACTTTCTGGCTGATGGAGGTCGTTTGAGTCGCAAAATGGCGGCGGCGAGGGAGTTCCTTTTTCACAGTCGGATACAGAACTTGTGTTCTTTTCAACTTTCCCTTCTCCTATTTTTTTCCGTTGCTCCGCTGGGGAATTCTTTTTGTTTATTCGTGAGGGGCCCATGACTTTCCTCTGTTTGGGGGCGTTACTTTGACAAGTATGTTTGTGCCACCTGTTAACAAAAATATTTGATAACCCTTACTTTGTACCCAAAAACTGTGAAGTTTAAACAAAAATGCGGCGAACGTGAAAGCTTGGAGACGAGAGTGAGAACGTCCCTCCCGTGAGACACAAGAGCAGGTGCCAACGTACGGCTGTGCCTGTGAAGTCACTGGGGTGTAGTCATATGGGACGTCGAATTAATAAATCAAATTTAATCATTCCAATCCACATATTCTCAGGGACAACTTTCTGAAGCAGCTCAGCAAAAGAAAGCAGGTTTGCGTCCTCAGTAATCTGTACATGTAAAATTGGTCGTGCAGCAATTTTTCTTCTCTCATTTAATGCAGCTAAGAACTTATCACTGATGTAGATAACCTGCGAGAAACCCCCTTATAATTTCTCTCCACGCATTGTCAGACGCAAAAAAAAAAAAAACGAATTCCGGGGCAGCTAATTACTTTTTATGAGTTCTGAATGCGAAAGCATGAATGTCGTTCTCCTGCTCCCATAGTTCGTCTGTGGTGTACTGGCATGAAGGCCCACGTTTCGCTACTGCTTAGGTTGCAGCCGCCGACGATGTAAATGCCTCAGGAGGCACCCTTCCTCGGCGTTGAGAGGAGCAGGGCCAACTTCCTAGAAACAGCGTCTCAGCTGAGACAGGGAGAGAAAGCGCTGCCAAAGCCAGCGCACGAGCTGAGCGGGACTCTTTCCGCGTCTCAAGACGCTCGCGCAGCCCAGCCTTTGCTGTGTGCAGTGCTTTCTTCCACCGAGTCCTCAGATGGCACGCTATTCTAGAAAGACGCCCCCTCCCCCCCCCCTTTTCCGGCAAAGCCTGAGAGGAGAGCGGCGGCCGATCGCGCGCTGTTGTGAAGCGGCCGCCATTTAGGGGCCGTTTAAGCTCAGCCAATGGGAAAATGAGAATTTCTTAGCTTTTTTTAATTTGCGGTTACAGACGCCGCCGGCTTCGCTCTATGAAATTGTTAATGCTTTCGCAAGAAAATGACTTTCCCATTTTTATTTTACGATTAGAACGCCATGTGATCTGACGCTAATTATATACCGTCAGTGTTCGTCACATTCATGCGCAGGGGAGGGCGAAACCTTGAGCATCGGTTGAGTTGCAGACTTTGTAAGATTTCGGTTATTCTCATCTTTAATTGAGCACAAGCCCTCATTACCCGATTATTTGCAGAAGCTAATTGTGATGAACTCGAGTACTCTACTCAGCCTTAAAGGGTAACTGCAAAGGAAAAAAAGTTTTTTTTAAACAGCCTAATTGGGACAAGCATGTCAAAAAACAATTTTTCCGCGAGAAAACATTGTTTTACAGCAATATTTACTGTGTGAGACTGATCTTAGTTTGCGGCAATTTCGTCCGTTTTAAATCGCGCGCCACGAAGTTGTGATTTTGTGACGTAAATCGCAATAGGTTCTCATTGACTAAGAGTTTGATTGACAGCTTGGATCTTGGTTGTTAAACCTTTGTTATATGTTGCAATTTCCTTTTGAACGGCATATTGTTACGATTAAAGAATAACCCATGTGACGAGAGTTATTATTCTTTACAAAAGGTTTACAAGACGGGCACTTCCGTTTCGATTCATACCAAAACAAACAAAAGCTTCGCCAATCTTTCATGGCCGCCGAAGTCTCTGCTCCCGCCCGTCTCGCCTGCCTCGACTAATCGTTTCGCCGAAGTGATCAGTGTTTCGTGTTGACCAAGTTGCTTGAGTGAGACTTCTTGAAGTGATGTAGTGTGTGTTTGCAGCTGTCGCAGGTATTAGTGATAGGAAGCGAAGCGGGGTTTTGGCTTTCAGAGCGCGGTTCTTTCGTTTTCCGTTTTGTTTGCTTAGCGTGCTTTTTTTTCTTTTTGCTTGCTGGCGCGTGCAAATGCCGACTTTTCGGAGATGTCAGGTGAGTGATCCCGACAGCGAGCCTTCCAGCAGCCATGTCGCCCCGAAAGGAATGCCATTTGGCTAGAGGCAATCGGGCGTTCGCGTGCCGACAAACGTGTCCAGTTACGTTCTCGTCATATCGCTCCATAGGCCGTCGAGATTCGCACCGGGTGCACCTCACGCCCGCGACTAGACACACAAAATAAAAAAGCACTATGTTCACTACGTAAAAAATGGTCTCCAGTCCATGCATCTGTGGGCCGGTACGAAATCTTGGCCAAATTTATTCACACCGCACTATGAGCGCAACACGTCGCTGTGCAAACGCAGTCCAACAACACGAAGCATAAAAACTAGATTTAGGACAACAATTTGGAGTTCATTGTTCAAATAAAACGACGTAATTTTGTTGAAAACGCCCGCCGCTTTTTACTCACGGTATGCGTCGGGAATCTTCCACATTTTAAAACGGAACGAAGGAAGATTTACTTTTAAAAACACTCGCTGCGTCCTCCCGCACCAGTTTGACTGGATCAGCTGGCGACGACGGGACTGAACCCCACAACAACCAATCTGCGCTCTGTGGGTGTCTACTTCCAAGCACCGCACCACAGACACCACGAACGTTTCAGTTCTTTGTCGCACCGCCGTGTTGCACCAAACAGAACGAGATCGCCGAAGTCAACGCAGCGCTGTCGCGAACGTTGGCTTGTGCTTGCGCACTCACGGACCCTGTGACTCTCTTCGCTCTCCAAGCAAACACGACGATTACGAATGATACTTTCCGTCTTCCGGGAACATCACAGGGGCACTTCTCCGGTCTCGTCTTCGATATGTGCTCGCAAACCGCGCAGCTTCTCGTTACAGCTCTATTCTCGTGTACCATCAAACCAAAACAATACCGGCGCCATGTTTAACGTGCGTTGTTGGTTGCCAGATCTCACCGGAAGTCAAGACGCTCAGCTCAGCAGCCAAGTCAACAAAAAAGAGCAAATCCAAGAGTGAGGGGCGGGGCGTAGTTCCTCCGCGGGGGTCGAAAGGGCGGGAATTTCAAACGTGGAGAGGTTCTGACTCCGACTAAATTACGTCCTGTGACGTAAATATTGCTAAAAAAAATTATTTTTTTCGTGGAAAATTTGTTTTGTGACATGCTTGTTCCAATTAGGCTGTTTATAAACACTTTTTTTATTTGCAGTTATCCTTTAACACGATCGAGCACGTCACCACGTCACGTTATTCGTGGTGTGAAGTCAAATAAAATAAAATCAATTTATTTTGCCCCAAACAATGCATTTGTGACAAGGGTGCTTGAAAACAAGCTGCAGGATTGCACCTTGACGAGTTGAAGCGTACCGTGATGTCATGTGACGTCACGGTGTGAACAACGCTAAGGAATATAGTGAGGCTTTTAATTTGAATCGAATTGACGCAGTGACGTACTCGATTGCACTGTAAGGTACCGTGGCCCTGTAACGTCACGTGACGTCACAGGGCTACATGACGTGGCATTAGTTGACAGAATGTCTTGACACCATGACGTCACGTCAGCACGTGACACATGACGACACATGATTAATCAACGCGCCAATACAAAAGCGCCACAAAACCCAAACTTTCTCATACATATCAATTCTGCATATGCCGATTTGATCAATAAATAAAAATTTAACTGTCAATTCTTTCATTTTATTGTTGCTCTTCTGTGCTGTTCTGTTTGTCCGTATGTTTATTATTTCTGTTTTATTTAAACTTTTTTCTAAAAAAGTTTGTTTTTGATATTAACAAACAAAAAAGTAAGCAAATTGCCGGGAACCGTTTTGAACCGGTTATCGTTATATTTTCCTGTTCTATTCTTGTTTGGTTCAAAGATGGCTGCAAAGATTTCGGTTCGGTTCAGCTCCGGTTCGCCTAAAAATAACGGTTGGGCTCCGGTTTTTCGCTCGGTTTGAATCAGGTTCGACACTCTGGTGTTCACCGTCCGCTCTGTCGTGGCCGCGGCAGCAAGAATGAACGCGTTCTCTATTTCTCAGGGACGACAAAGGGACGTGCGTTGCCCTTTCAGTTAGGAAGAGTCGCAAATACTTGAACACATTCTTACCTAGAAAGTTTGAATACAAGGTTTTCGTTAAGCTCATTGCGTACGCTATTTCTGTCCAGAGGCTGGTCACAAGAGCTGTCAATGATGGCGCCAAGGCCATTGAAACAAATTTGGCCAATCACGTGCCCTTACTTTCGCCATATTCGTACCTATCAGTGACCAAACTTTCTACATATATAGCTCTGGGGAAGGGCAGAGTCCTGCCCTTCCTCAGAGCCCTGTAACGTCCATGATATTTCCGAGGTAATTATTTTAAACTAATTTTAGGCGAAAAACCGGCCGTGAATGAATCTAATATTTGCGTTTAGAAAGCTTTCAGCTCGTTCAATGACTTATGACCACAAATATAAAATAACAGAAAAGAGATTTGTTCTTCTTTAAAGTCTGGCACTTATAAACAAAATCGACCGAATAATATATTTAATTAAAAACGTGAGCAAAAGCCCCAACTCAATATTTTAAACAAATGAAGCGCGGTTAGTGAATGTAAAAAGATAACAATTTTGCTGGTAACGAAACTCTATATATCTCAAGCACTGGAAGCCTACGTTTGTTTTGAAGTGTTGTTGATGTTGAGCTCACAAATATACTGAGAACAAGCGGCTAAATTTCAAAGAACGTCGTTCGCTCCGCACGAGGCGTAAGAGTAGTGAGTGTCGCGTTGCATTCAAAACGATGGGCTAACAGCGAAGTTCTGCGTGTGTTCGCAGCGTTTTTTCTTCGTACGGCCGAAACTACATGTATTAATGGTGGAAGATATGTGAAAAAAAAAGTACTAAGCTTGCATAAAAATTGCAACTTTAGAACCAAATAGTTTACCACTTCTTTAAAAAAAATGGAAACATGCCTCGCTATTTGTCATTGCGAAATTACACTGCAGTGTTAACATGACCGCATTGGCGTTTTGAGTAAAATAATGAATCCAACTTTATTGTAATAAAACTTTAAATACTGTTGAAATGCTCTAATTGTTTCGTTTTTTCGTATTATTCTTTTACGTGTTTCACTTACTTTTTACAGTCATCTTTAATATACAGCTAAAAGTGGAGTAAAGCTAGTGGTCTCTCTCTGAGGTGGTGTGCGTGTTCATTCGGCGGCAAGCTAAAATACGGCTTTGTGAAAGCACTCGTGTGCGAAGTCCTAGAGAAAGCACGACCGCTGTTTGTTCAATATCCAGGTAGCTACGCTGCGCGCAATGAGCTCATGAGTTAATTGTATCTGAAGAAATACCAGTATGAGTAGTATATAACAGCCCGCTTGTAATTGACACTTACATTGGCTACTTACTATTTTGTTTTTACCGTGTATTTATATAGGTAAAGAGCCAGCTTGAAAATTTAATTACCAGAATAAGTAGCATTTAACAGCCCGCTGGTATTGACACCTAAATTTTCTGCCAACGATTTTGTTTTCGGCGAGTATTTGCATAGGTGAAGAACCAACTTGCTAATTGGCGTTTCACCTGTTGAACCAAAATACACCTTGAAAGCCGAAAGTCAACTTGAATTTCAATTTTGACTGCATGAACGGCATCCTTCAATACAAGATATATTTCCTTTACCGCAAAATGTACATTGTGTATCAAACCAAAATCCTCCAACCACTTCAAAAGCAAGAAAACAAAAGTGGCCACCTGTACTTAATTTAAGCATGTAGAAAGTGTAATTTCGTAAAAAATGGGCGCAAATCATTGACACCGAAGATAAGCAAATGCAGCTATTTGTGCTTATAGGCATAGTGCTTTTCACCGTTGGTAACCGGAGGCAATAATTACCTCCACGCCATCTCAAGTTATTTGAATAATGACAGGAAACGGGAAAGTAGAGAACGATGCCCTAAACTATACCTGTACATCTCATCTTTCCCAGATATCGCGTTCAGGTGCGTTTTTCACCAAGTTTACGAAATGTCTGTTC
The DNA here is from genome assembly GCA_037355805.1 of Ixodes ricinus. Lineage (NCBI taxonomy): Eukaryota > Metazoa > Arthropoda > Arachnida > Ixodida > Ixodidae > Ixodes > Ixodes ricinus. The sequence goes on along the minus strand of JAZHYW010001851.1, from coordinate 66,527 downwards.
GACCTGTGGCGGTGAAAGTGTCCTGAGCGTCTAAATATCACCAGAGCACCAACGCCGTGAATGGGTTCCAGCAAGAGCACAATACCATTACCGTCACATCGAAGAGGCTGCTTGCACTGTTCTATGTACCGAACAAAAATGTCGAGACAATCAAAGTTGGCGAAGTTCTTATCATCAGATTGGGAATTATCAGCTCTTTTACTCTCTCTCCATCATACAACCGTAGCTATATATTTCTCCGTTTTGAGTCACCACGTGGAGAAATAAAAAGTGTAATAGAAAAGATGGAAGAGGCAAGAGCTCAGAAACAATATTGAACATTGAGGGACACCTGCGCCTTTTCGAACAAAAACAATAGACGTGCCGCAACAAAAAGAGGTGTTAGAAGTTTCAAGAAGAAAACATCTCAGAAAAGACTATACTAAAATCAAGTCAAAGAAAGCTATGGAGAGTCTGTACTGTCGCTGGTTGTGGCCGTGGCATAGAGTCAGCCCGAACAATTTTTCTTCCTGTACTAGATGTCTCAAAGTAGACGGCAAAACGCGAGGAAGAATGAAAGGCGCCATGCTGAGATATACCTAACCTTTTTTTTTCTTTCAGTTGAGAAACGTTATCCTGGGTTCTCAAATAAATAAACATTTAGGAAAAGCGGCTCGTATAAAGCGAATCGAAAGCCGAGTTCTGGGACCGCTGCAGTGGCAGCCCGGATGAGTATAGAAGATAAATACGATTCTCGTTTTATCGAATAAAAAGGGAACGACGGCAACATTCATTAAACAAAATAAGTGGGCCGACTTTGACGACAGTGCTGCGGACAGAGAATCAATGCTGACTATATGAATTCACAGATGGAGCCCGCAGAAATTGCTCCAGCAAACTTTCGAGCTTCCTCGCTTTTTCTATTGACTTTACTGCTTGGTTTGTTATGTTCAACCATGTTTTACCCGGTCTATGAATTTTTTATTGTCTCTGCTCGAACTTTATTTTTATTCTCTCCCCAGTTTTTCAAAAAGCGTAAATATATTAAGTAGAATAAATTATAACAAAAGAGTCGTAGTGTTTAAAAAAACATAAATTTCCGATTGTAATGATTTTGATTTAATGAGGGCACATGTATTTTAAACGTCCATATAAATTACTGTAAAGACCAGTAAAATTACAAGTAAATTGTCAAAAGAAGAAACAGCACCTCTCAGAAAGCGTTTGTGAATGTGATTACTTTTAAATATTTCTTAAGTCATGCGTTTTATAATCACTCGAATTTAAACCAGCGAGATGGACAAATATTTATTTTTTTTTGCTTATAATTCGAAATATAAGAATACGAAAAAAAATTCTGTTTTTTTTCAAACAACTATGTACACCTTCATTTTATTAACGAAGTAGTGGCCACAGCACAGCTAAGGAGATCTTCTATTCGCATATATGGCTTTCTTGCTGCCGTCCGACATAAATCGTGAAAATAAAGCGCTTTCGTATATCAAATAATAGGGCTGTTTACAATTGTTTCATATAGCGAAAAAGACTATATATATATATATATATATATATATATATATATATATATATATATATATATATATAAATATATATAATGTTGGCCTCAAAATGTTACGTTAATAAAACATTGGGATCACGCTTTCAATTTCTGAAATAAGAATGTGAAAGCGTAGTATTTGCAATACTGTGGGAAATGATGATGACAGGTTTGTTTGCTCAATTTGGAGGTATTGTACATTGTGATGTGTTATACAAGAGGATCAACACATGAGGTTAATACCTTACGCACTTTATTTTCTTGACTTATTAGAGAAAAAGTGCAATGAGTGGTATTTTGTATTGTTTATTCTGAATGATTATAGTCTTGATCATGATGATTTCCAGCGCCAAACACTAGTGCATTTATTAAAAAAGACAGCAGCTAAGAATTAAAAAGATGTATACCAAGTTCGAAAAAGTGTTATATCTTCAACACTGAATCATACTAAAACCCCAGAAACGTCGCTGATATCATGAGAACATCTTCATCAGTGAATAAAGCACCACCTTGTACACTTGAAATTAAAGTATGCGTACGCTTTACCCGTGTCAACCTGAGGGTCAGTATAAAGCAATGTCCAATCCTGCTGCTTTGCACTTCATCACCAAGAGGGACAACAGTTTCTATGTGCAACATCAAGCACATAAGTGATGACGTCACAACATGACACTGTTCTCCAAACAAACCGTTGCTAAATGCCGTTTTTATGGGGGCTGGGCCAGTGGGGGCTGAAAGCGAGGTCTAGTAAAAGTGGAAAATGTGTCTAGTAAAAAAAGTATATTTTTTATAAGCATTGCTCCTTCTTAATGTTTACTCATGAATACCTTTTCGGTCGTCGTAGTGCCATAAAACGATGATAACGATTCTGAATGAAGTTTTACAGCTGGTTTTCCATTACTAGCAGTCGAAATGACGATAAATTTGTGGGTCCACTCAGTCCCGTGGTCCTTTCTGATACAAAACGCGAGTGCGTTCAATTCAGTTGGTGACGACCGACAAAACTTCTATTCTCAGGGTCAACTTTTTGTGAGATTTTGGAATCAAAGAGCGCCCGCGTACAGCTTTGATCTGACGTTTGAGGGGAGGTGCGCGAGAGGGCTAACGCCTATCCCTGGTGGCTTTCGCAATATTTGAGAAGGAGAAAAACGTTTTGAACTCGAATCACGTCATTGGAATAATTTACGACGACGTCGTGAAGTGTAGGTCAAAGGGCAGGCTAGTACACGTTTCAAGAAATGATGCTCCAAAGAAGTGGCTTCGGTGCATGAAAGAGATATACACTTACCTGATCGTTTTAACCAGTTCTTTCGCTAATGATGTTTTGCTCAAAGCGAAAGAATCAACATGATTTCATTATCATTGTGATGGTTACAAGCAAGTACGAAACATACAGCCATGCTGTTAGCCTGCAAAGTAAATGTGAGATGTCGAACGGATATGTTAAAGGCAAACTAATTTCACATCCATTCCAAATACGTAAATCGCAAAATCTAAAATAGAGCCTGACACTGCTTTGATATCTTAAATTAGACTGATTTTTCCCTCGTCCTATTTTTATTAGATCTCCATACGTGTGATCTTTTTTCGTCAGAACGTTTATCCTGTCGCTCGCAGAAAACAATTGGCTTTCATAAACCTGATGACTATTTCTAGACCTGCCATGGGCATAGAAGATCAAGGTCGTATCATTATAAAATCGATATAAGCTGTTTTTTGATAGCATACGTCAGTCATTCCGTGGGAGCTCGTCGTCTGCTACAGGCATTTCGAGACGACGTCTCGATTACAGGATGTTGCCTTTAAAAATATAAAAAACAAGACTCTTCATACCTCTGCCATGGTATGTGTAAATTATAGGCTTCTAAATGTATGTGTTTTGGACGTTTAAATGTCGCGACCGACGTTTTACCGATTGTCCTTTCGGAGCGAAATCAAAGTGACTTTATACTTACAGGCTCTATTTACTTTTAAGTTGAGACGTGTTTCACTATTTCATTATTATTTTGACGAAAACGACGTCGACGCTGCTGCAATCGCGCGCCTGATTATCGTGCTTCAAGCTCCATGCGCATTGCCCAGCTTACCTATAATGTTCAAACCTTCTTGAGTAAACACATTGATCTCTACTGATATTCTGCTGAAGTGTGCACCTCGCCTGGTGTTGGCAGCGCAAGATCGGCCACGAAAATTCCAGAATCGGCCATCTTGGGCCTGCGTAAAATTAGCCGGGTGAAGCGTTGGAGAAAACGTGCTGAAAAACACGTTTTCTGTTTTTCGCTGTCATTCGCCAAAGAAGCTTTTGAAAACCCTGTGTAAATGGTCCTAGCGGTCTTTGAACCCTCGGACGATTTTACGAAGGCGCAGCATCGCAGGAAAAAAAGCACTACTTGTCAAACGCAAGTCTGGCAGTCAGGCGACGCGTGATTAAGGGTCATGTACTGGCACGCCGAAGAGCCGCGTCTCTGTATCTCCGCACGCTTGTATAGCGATCAAGAATCGACACCGTATGCTTTCGTTAACCCCTTCGGGGAAAGGTCAAGGAGGTGTCGCTCGTACTTGTCTTCGCTCCATACATATTGATCGCGGAGTTCTGGATCATAACGCTGTTCTGGCGAGTTGCTATAACTGATGAGTGGTTGCTATGATTAAAGAAAATATTATTCACTGGTTGGAATTATGCACTTCTAGTCATTTTGTTTAAATCTATCCATATGCTTTCGAATTACTGACGTCACATGGCAACTACAAATAGCGCTACGCAATGGAGCAGCGCAGGACGGAAGGTAGGTTTTCAACGCCTCTTAATCACACTTGTTTCTGAGCCGCGAGTGTTGCCAGTTTCAAAAGCAGTCTTCCAATTAAAGTAGGTATGAGCTTTAAAAGCGCAAACGAGACAGGGACAATAGAGAAATAACACAAACGACAGGGACAAGGCGCTACTCTCAACTGATTTATTGCAAGATCGTTCAACGCTTATATGGACAACTCATCTACCGTTTACAATTCAAACAACGCCAACAACCGATAAAACGCTTTACAGACACTCATCTAGATAAGTCACTTCTTTACCTAGTAGGCTAACAAATTGCGCGCTGATGCACTTGTCATTCTTCTTTTTATTAAAGAAAGCTTCTCTATTTCATTCGCTTTTTCAAGAACGTCGTTGACTCTAAAGTGGTTCATATGCCACAGCGCTTGCAGTGCTCAGACAGATGACCCCGAATTGTCGTAGAGATAGTTTGTGTTCTCTTGCCCTGTCATTGAAACAGCGTCCTGTTTGTCCTATGTATACTTTCCCGCAAATAAGCGGTATTTCATAGATGACGTTAGTGACACAGTCAGTATATTGGCATTCATGCTTCTTGGAGCACAGAACTTCCTTTTTCTGGTCATCATCGGACAAATGGTATCCAGTTTACAGGGCTGCAGTAAAAACAATGTTAACATTGTATCTGCCGCCAATCCTTTTATGTTGTGTGAAACTCTGTGCATTTACAAAATGACATGCACTCTTTTTTACCATTTTTTGTGATAGTGCCATTCTGTTGATTCTTTTGTCTGATTTTTGAAGCAGGCAATCCACTGACATTTCAAACCAGCCAAGAAGGAACCCAGCTGCATCACGTAGCCTTTTATATGTTTATCAAAGCTAGTCGACATTTGGTGACTACAACTTTTTGCGAATGCTGCCTGAAGGCAGGTTAGTAGCGATTCCCCGCTTAATGAGCTTAGACTGAGCACTGTCAAACGACACTGGGCTTTTTCTTGACCGCGGTATATAAATCCAGAGAAATGGTCTCAGAAAAATTTATCATAAGATCTAGGAATTAGATGCGCTTGTCATATGGCATCTCCCAAGTGAACTTCAGAGCTCCTGATGCCTCTGCAAATGCTCTGACAACTTTCGCTACAACTTAATCCAAATTAATATCAATATTTAAAATTACAAGGAAATCGTCAACATACATGAACGCCTGTACTATATGTAATTGTGCGGGACCTTCAGATATCCGCTTGTCCAACGATGCTGAAAATCTTGCATAAAAATAGGGGCAACGGACGAACCAATGCAAACACCAGATTTTTGTATATAAAACTGCCCGCTGATGCTTCAGCCGTCGAACGCAGATAAAATTCTAAAAGCTCTAACAAATGTTTACTACTGATACCTTCGGAATTTCGAAACACCATCTCCCCGATTCAGTAATCCTGTTCCTCACAGCTTTCATTAACACTCGTGCGGAACAGAATAGTACAAGTCTTCAACATCAACTGGAAAAAGCCGTGACGGCATACTGTATCCTCTCTTTAATCCTTGGACGACTTCATCTGAGCTTCACAGGAAAAGGATCATCTACTACTTTAGCATCGTTGGACAAGCGGATCTCTGAAGGTCTCGCACAATTACATATAGTAAAGGCGTTTAGGTATGTTGACGATTTCCTTCTAATTTTAAGTCTGATATTAATCTGGATGAAGTTGTAGCGAAAGTTGTCAGAGCCTTCATAGAGGCATCAGGAGGTCTGAAGTTCACTTGGGAGATGCCAGATGACAAGCGCATCCAATTCCTAGATCTTATGATAAATTTTTCTGGATACCATTTTTGTTGGATATATAAACCGCGGTCTAGGAAAAGCCTAATGTCGTTTGACAGTGCTCAGTCTAAGCTCATTAAGCGGGAATCGCTATAACTTGCCTTCAGGCAGCATTCGCGAAAATTGTAATCACCAAATTTCGACTAGCTTTGATATACAGATAAAAAGGCTACGGGATGCAGGGTTTCCTTCATGGCTGGTTTCTAGTGTCTGTGAAAGCTTGCTTCAAAAAATCAAACAAAACGAATCAACAGAATGGCACTATCACAAAAAAGATAAAAAAGAGTGCATGTCATTCCGTACATGCACAGAGTTTCACACAGCATAAGAAAGAGAGAACAATGTTAACATTGTTTTTTCTGCGCCCTGCAAACTGGCTAAGATTTGTCCGATGATGACTAGAAAAAAGAAAGTGTTGTGCTCCAAGAAGCATGAAAGCCAATATACTGACTGTGTCACTAACGTCATCTATGAAATAACACTTAGTTGCGGGAAAGTTTATATAGGACAAACAGGACGCTGTTTCAATGACAGGGCAAGAGAACACAAACTATCTCTACGCAACAATTCGGAGGTCATCTGTCTGAGCACTGCAAGCGTTGTGGCTGTGAACCACTTTTAGAGTCAACGACATTTTTGAAAAAATCGAAAGAAAGAACAGAGCGGGAGATTATAGAGGCTTTCTTTATTAAAAAGAAGAATGACAAGTGCAAGAGCGCGCCATCTGTCAGCGTACTACTAGATAAAAAATTGACTTATCTAGATGAGTGTCTGTAAAGTGTTTTATTGGTTGTTGGCGTCGTTTGAAATGTAAACGGCAGATGAGTTGTCCATATAAGCGTTGAACGATCTTGCAATAAATCAGTTGAGGTAGCGCCTTGTCCCTGTCGTTTGTGTTATTTTCTATTGTCCCTGTCTGTTTGCGCTTTGAACCTTATACGTACCGTGGACCAACTAGCCCAAACCAAAGTTTTAATGAGTCAATTAAAGTAAGACGCGGCTCCAGAGGCACTTATAGCGCGTTCACACTGGAAGCGGATACGCAAACGCGAAGCGGATCCGCGCGTTCTTAACCACAAAGCGGCTAGGATCGAGCGGTTGGAGCTCGTTTTTGCCAACCGCTCCGGGATCGATTTCTTCCCACCGCTTTCACGAACCGCAGAGCGGCGACTAATCATAACGTGACGCTGACGTGCTGTCAATGACTTCCGAAACAAGATGGCACCTGTCGCTGCTGAGGCGCCCAAGGCGCTGCAGTCTTAGCGTTACAGCAGACAAATCGACGGAGAAACGTGATGATCACGTCCGTCACTTGAATCCGCCGCGAAAAGAATTGACTCGTAATCTTAACGGACTTCGCACCGGTGATTTGTTTCGGGTAAGAGTTTGTTTACTATACCGGTGCCACAGCCCGAACTTCGCTGCCTTGTTAGTCTCTGGCCGTAGGACGTCGGAGCCCGCCCCTGATCGACCAAAATGTCAGCTTTTGTACCCACTAAGAGTGTCGCGTGAACTATTGAAAGTTTTCGACACCGTACATGACCACCACGAATGCCGATAGAGACATCGTGCGCCTGATTTCATAGCCAACGCACTTCCGCGGAGCGGGCGGGACAAATGCGCTAGCTCGACCTGTAACGTTCACTACTAACAAAAAATAAATAAAGGGAATATGCTCAAGAACTAAAGCGTACGGACCAGACGATGCAGAGGTAATCCATACGGCGTTTATTTCAGCTTAATGTCAAACAAACAGTATACTCGATCGACATGCGAGTGACGAGAGGAGAGTCCGCCACCAATGAAGCAACGACCAGCTAGCATAGAACACATTCCACCACACCAAGGTCCACCCCACGACTCTTATCTTCGAAAATGATAAGAGCGAACAACGAGAGGGGAAAACTGGCCATCTGTCCCGAAAACAAGCACAGCCTATTTATGCGGGAAATGTCGACTTTGAAGAAAAAGTCGGGGACATCCTCTTGTGAGTCATGAAGGCGTGCCTAGCTGAGCTTTTGCTTGTTGGCAGAGTCAAGGGGATCGCAGGCAAGTTTCGCGGGTCCATGTCTCTTTTTTCGCTGCGGGAACTCATGATGCATCAAACATCCCGAAGAAAAATGCCAAAATAAAAAAATGTTGGCTTTGGATCGTGGATTAAAGTGAATTTTGGATGGTGAAACAGAGTTGCCAAATGCTAGTCTCAAAAGATCACGCGTGATATCCGAGAAACCGCCGACCGCCTCTCGGTGTGTCAGAACGGGGTCGCTGGCGAACCGTATGCGCAATCGCCTCGCGAAGGCAGATCCGCTTCCAGCGTGAATGTTGCCATTACACCTTTACGCATGCTGCTTTCGCTGAACTTTCCAAAAGGTTTGACACTAACACGTGGCATCGATTCTTGATTAGTATCCAAGCGTGGGAATGCACAGAGACGAAACACTTCGGCGTCCCAAGCCGTGCCCTTTGATCACGCTACTTGACTGCGAGACTAACGTTCGATGAGTTGTGCCCTTTTTTATGCGGTGCTGCACTTTTGTGAAGAATATCACGGGTTCTCAAATGCAGTAACTGCCGTTTACACAAGGCTTAAAGAATATTCAGGGAATTACGCCGGATGAGCAGAAAACATGTATTTCAGCACGCAACCGCCCAACCTCTGCAACGCTTCATCGGCTGATAATAGGCAGGCCCAACACACCTGATTCAGAACTACCAGTGGCCGCAATCACGGAGCTGAGAGCGCGATCCAGCAAAATGCCATATAGATCAATGAGTGTTAACCAGTGAGCACGTTTTTGTCATTAGCTGCCGGCCGCACATTAAACTAAACTAATCTTTTATTTTCCCCCTTATTGTAGGGAATGAGGGAAAAACTATATACAGGTAGTTTGACGAGCCCTGGAGCAGATTAGAATGAAAGAGAGCATTCTTCACATAAAGAAAAGGAATCTAAAAAGTAACAATTCAGAAAACGGTCTTGTAAAAATATACAGTGAAATTTTACACAAATAATTGAATATGTGCCTTTCGTGAATCATGCGCATACAATATGATAAAAATGGTTTCATACTTCTTTTTCATTTTGCCAGTTTTTGCAAAAATAACTGTAACAAAATACTTTGTGTGTATTTGCCCATAGAAGTATTTCTGGTGGTTTTTCATTTTTTAGAGCAACATTACGCGTCATTGTTTTATTTATCTGCATAGTTTTCGTCCAGTCATGAAAGAATCAAACTAAAGCCCAGTCTTGGGACGTCTTTTTTATGAGTTTTGCGACATTACTACCTGCCGTCATGGCTATATATCTCCTACTTTTATTCTGCTTTTCTACAGTGCCCCTTAGTAGACGATAACACGGAAACAAAACAATATCTGCTCGTCAATGCTGTTACAAACGTTACGAAAAAATTAAATTAATTAAAAGGAATGATATTGCGTACCGGCAATAAAGTTAATCGTAGAAAAGTACAAAACTAATGCGGATAACTATAATTTGTTTTCAAGCATGGAAACTATATGCATTCCTCCTTGTTTTATGTTTTTTACATGTTTTCTTATAATTTTTTATATTGCTACTTAACTTAGCACACCTGATCTATTAACTCCGCCTTGAAAATGTGTCTGCTGGTTTAAGATCCGCTTCGTTTTCCTTTTCTTTTATTTCTTTTGCCTTAGAGCACATGGTTTATTCACTTGCGCAGACAACATGCATAAAAATACAGTTCAAAGTGTCGACAATAGCATAACGTCAGAGTAATAATTAAAAAAGGAATGTGTGATGCAGTAAACTTCAAAACTGAAATGACTTGCAAACGACTTGTTCCAAGTCTCCAATGGAGGAGTTCTTCTCACAAGACAACCTCATTGCAAGAAGATTGTGTTCTCTTGCCTTTATGTTCCGCTTGTGCACTTCTATTTTAAGTCTGTTTACTCATCTGCGACTTGCCTGAGCCTGTGTACGTCTCAAAACTTTTGGGCGGGTCCTTTTCTGGCAGCAGTTGTCCTTGAATAAAAAGAAAAGGAAAAAAAAAAAAACTAAACGACGAACTAAATACAGCGGCAGAGGATAAAGAGATGGACATTCCATTTTACTAGCGAGTCGCGTTGAAATCAAATATTCGTGTCCATCAACTTGCTCAGCGCCTAAAGTATTCTAAAAGGTGCTCTTCAGTTTTGCAAAAAAGGAGGTTACAGCTTTCCGTCTTTCACTTCTGTTTGTCCATTGCTCCTTGTGACTGTAGCTCGTCCTGAGAAAATTTTATAAAATTGGCACAATCCAATCCCCCAAAAAGATTTTTTTTCCATTTCTTTTGTTAGAAATAAAAGTTGACTGCGATTCTTTTTTCCATGTAGAGCAAAGTTTCGGCATCTGCAAATCCCTTTTTTGTTTATGATGATACTTTTCACTATACTCTAAACTAACTCGTGTAGTACATATCAGCCAAGAAAAACCAGCTTCATGTTGAAGGCCTTCAAATTTTGTCACGTTCCGAGCCAACACAAATAATAGGTTCTGGATTCTTCACCCAACATTATACTTTATCTTGTAGAAAACCCAGCACTTAAACTTCCTTGACTCGTCGCTTTACTTACGATCTAATTTAGAGAAAACCGCCACTGGCCCTTTTCGGAAGAAGATTTTTATGCCCGTGTTGTAATGTATTTTTTTAAATTTATAATGTGTGCCTAAAAGTCTTCTAACTACCCCTAACAAAGGTATAATTCAAATGATTGAGCAGGGTGTAGTGCACAATAATAATTTGGGTTATCTTTAACGGGATGTTCCCGCAAAACCACTCCCAGTGTTTTTTTTTTTTGTTTTTTATTTCAATACTAAACTACTCAACGCTGAGCACTCAGTCCACACCCAAATGCATCGCTGGCGATTTGGGCCAGATGCCAAAGTCTGAGTGCCTCAAGTTATATGATTAAAAAGTTATAAAATACTTTCTGAATTGTCGAAGCTGAATATGTTGGCGCTAGCAGACGTCGTTTACCTCTTTGCATTCACGGACATCTTAAGATCCGCTTCGTTTTTCCTTTCTTTTATTTTATTTTGCCTTAGAGCACATGGTTTATTCGCTTGCGCAGACAACGGGCATAAAAATACAGTTCAAACTGTCGACAAGAGCAGAACGTCAGAGTAATAATTAAAAAAAGAATGTGTGATGCAGTAAACTTCAAAACTGAAATGACTTGCAAACGACTTGTTCCAAGTCTCCAATGGAGGAGTTCCTCTAACAAGACAACCTCATTGCAAGAAGTTTGTGTTTTAAGACAACGACAAGTTCTCGTTAGAAATACGAGGAAAGTGCTCAGAACATTTTTATTAAACAAAGGCAAGCTCTGAAATGTTGGTTCTGGTTCTGCACCGCCAGCGCTACATTTATGCAAACACTAGAGCGTTGTGCGGTCCGTAGTTTTATTGGGGTAAGAAATCTAGTGGGTTTTTTTTCAGTGGTACCTGGCACTTATTGAAAAGTTGCATTTCTGTGTGCAGTGTTGCCATTTTTTTTTGTTTTTAGCAGGACATGCAGCGTTGTGAACATCGTCACTTTCAAATAGGAGGAGGACGCAATGTGGCACCGGAATAAGCATGATAGTTTAAGTTCAGTATTCTTCCCCACATGTGTATAAGTATTAAGGTGTAATTAACACATTTTCTTGTGCTATAGTGAGGGTTCCTTGTTCACGAGGTTTATTTTTATGTAACTTAAGTGTGCTTGTCAAGGTTCCTTTTATATCGCGTTCGGTGTTATTGCGAGTTCAATTCCTGTTGAATTTATATTTTACACAACATGACCTTTATTAGAGTCTATAAATCAAAATATATAACATTAGAAACAATCATCTCTCAAATATCTTTGCCGCAGAGTGCATTGTCGTGTATTATGCAGAAGCTGTTTTCAATCAGCGCAATACCAGCAGTTTTCCTTGCTTTTTCGTTTTTAGTTTCTTCCAGATATCATTTCACTGAGGGTAATGGTATATGTGCTAATTGGCCTAATATTTCTTGCGGAGAATACCTTGCATCCCTGAATATACTGCAGATGAGTCCAGTGTCCTAGATGATTATAATCTTGGTCATTATCTTGAATTCTTTGTCGCAAAAATGGCGGGACAACAAAACAAAGCTTGAATTTGGTTTTTTTTTCTTGACAATATTCTTGCGGAAAGGTGCGCGACAATAGTTCACCCAGCTCCCATACACAGCGTAGAAACAGGTTTGGGATCAAACTGTAGCGATCCTTAGGCACGCAGAATTCCCGGAACGATATTGGTGTGACTCTATATTTTTGGTTGATTTTTATAGCTCTAGGGAATCATTATGTAATCGCTGATGGTGTGCAATATCTGAACTAATATTTTTAAATTAAATTTACTAGAAAGAAATACAGCAGTGTCTAACAGCTAGCAGGGTGCCTTCTCCACTATTAAAGATTGACATGATAAACAATATTGCATGAAATGGAGGTAGACACAAAAAAATATATTTCGAACATTTTAAGCCTTTTAATAACGCGAGGAAAAAATATTGACCTAAAAACACACATTGATATTATTCTACACTCAAAACAAGCACAGAAGAAAATAAGGACCGTTACATAATACACAATATGAGTGAGGGGTTGCAAAAGCAGTCACGCAACATGAGTTCCAAAAGCTCCCGTTGTCGCAGAGTTGAGTAATACTTTTTCAGTAATATCCTAATAGGGTGCTTACACTTGATTTCGGCCAGATATATTGAGGAACAAATGTACGTCTTTAGATTTTAGTAGCATATACATGTGATAGCCCAATTCACGGGAAAAAATGACCTGCGCTGAAGAAATAAGAAGTAACAGCTTTATAGACACAATAAACTTGGCAGTGCCACGTGGCGCTGCCAAGTTTTTCTTACTTTTTCTTACTTTGGTTCTCGTTTTTAAAGAGTTGACTAGTTTTATTTTACGTAACAGGGCCAGCACAAACTATTTTTTTAGAGGGATTCAGTATACTTTTAGCTTATATTAATATTTGTTAGAATCTCGAACTTCTTACCGAGACCAATTTTTTCTCGCCTTAAAAATACGAAAAATAAACTGTTATGCACTAGTACTCAAAACAATAAACAACTAAGATCTAAACTTATACCAAATATCATAATATATTGTTCGTAGTTGTAATATTTCTTTAGGTAATTATATCTTAATCCATACTTCTTAAAACCTTCGGTTTCGAAACATTTCGTCGTCAATGTACTAAACGCTATTTTATTCTTATGTTCCAACCTTTTCTATCAATTGCCCATCAGGTTGATAATTACTGTATCGTCAATCTTATTGGCTTCAGAAATATGAGATCCTAAATTTCATAAAAAGTAACTATAAAAACCTTAAACAAGTTGTACTTCTAAAAACGATCCGTAAGCTCTGCTACATAATATAAATACTGGCAGTTTCAGTAAAGTCGACGTATTAAATTACGTGCAAATTTGCGAATATTCTAGTGGAGGGCTTCATGTATTCCACAACGTAGCCCGACAAATAATTCAAAAAATATAGCTGCTCGGTTATCAATATTTTAGATGCAATTTAGCTAATTTAAGAAGTTGGGCTATATCAAAAATATATATTTTCACATCAGCTGCTAGTTATTTACATTTAACATTTTCGTACCGCCTATACTCACTTCGCCAAAAGTCATGTATAGGCCGCTTTCGGATCTTAAGTTTTTACGAGAAACCGAGAGTGTACGGGAAGTATGTATAAAATATTGTCTCCCGCCTAGCAACCGCGAGTGGGTTTCCTAACGCTCAGACACGATGAACACAAATTTTCAAAGTCGCTGCGTGACAAGTATGTGAACCGCAGACCGCGCGGGTGGCTACGTCGATGTGTCAGAGCGACGTGAGTGGTCCTTCCCTGGGCAAAGCCGAGGTCTCCCTCTTCGAAACGAAATATTAGGGCAAAATTTCGAAACCGAGCTCTCAAAACGTGTGTAGGCGAACGCCGTGCGTGCTTACGAGTCGAGTGCGCGTAGGTGCAAGCCGAGCATTTTTAGTATACATTTTGTTCTTTGTGCGCATGTAGGCGATATTGACTTCTGGCATTTCGGTATTGTTTTACAAACGAAGGTATTTCTGAGTCGGCTTACGTAAATGATGCGTAAAGTTAAGCCCTCAATTTTGAACGAACTTTTGATTATGCTACGGCACGTGAGTTGTGTGCAGCATTTTGAACGCTCAAGGCACGATAGTAGAGCCCGGCACGTTTCCTTTGTTTCGCCCGAAAACGCGTGGACAAACAGAATAAAAAGCTATGAGGGGAAACGCTTGTGCACATAATTTGCAGTTGGAGTTAAATGCACGATTAAATTCCTTATTCGAAGCCAGAAATGGAATGCGTAGATAAATTACATAATAAAATCGACCCAGCGCACAAAAACGGAGAAGATATACTGGAGTGTACAAAAAAACAAGCACTAACTTCCAACTTAAGCTTTGATTGGAAAACAAACACTGAAATAAACAACAACAACAACAGCAGACAGCCCCATTACGGCTAATCAGCAGGTTTTTAGGTAACTAATCTCCCAACTATGGAGATGGCCGAAGTTTATCGTGCGCAATTTTCAGTCTCTTTTCTGTTGCGTACGCCTCGAATATATGTCTGTCACCTGGTCCCCGCCCCTTCCTAATATCATTATGCGATTGAAGTCGGGATGACATCCATTCTGCAAAAAGAAAAAGTCCCCCCCCCCTTCTCCCCCAGCTGTCGACCGCGATTTCCATGTATGCTCACGAGACCTCTCATTGATAAAGAGCGGGACACTGTTAGCGCGAACAAGCGATCGCCGGTTTTTCAAGTTTTCTCTTTTGAAACCAAGGGATTTCATCCAAGTTAATATTGCTACGAAAAGAGCTCATTTAGTTCTATATTGTAAGCGATAAAATATCGTGCTCGCAAATGCTATTTAGAAGGAAAATGCTGCACGGGTTGATCAACCAACCCGTGCAGATAATATCTTAGACTTGATACTAACCACGTCACCAGACATCGTAAAATATATTCACTACTGTGAAGGGCTAAACGACCACAGGCTACTGCATATTACCTTATCACTTCCCGTTATCGTAAATCATCCCATTTCTAAGATCATTCAAGATTATAATAAGACAGATTATGTATCAATAAACCGCGAGTTGACAACTTTTTTACTCTTACGTTGATAATTTTTACCTTAGATCGGTGGAGGAGAACTGGGTGCTATTTAAAACAAAAATGAATGAACTTGTGAAAATATTTGTTCCTACAATTCGTATTCGTACAGATTCGACTAACCCATGGTTTACAAAAACTTTGCTTTCATTGCGAAATAGAAAAAAGAGACTCTTTGTGAAGGCCAAATTTGTCGACACGACCGAAGTTTGGGAGGCTTACAATTCCTGCCTCAGAGAGTACACCAGGAGCTTTAAGCTGTCCGAAAATAAATTCTTCTTCCATGGCTTGCCGACCATCCTGCGGACTAACCCCAGGAAGTTCTGGAACTTAGTATCACCAAAAACTAATAACCCTATCGTACATCTTGCCCATGAAAATGGCGAACTCATCCCTGAGAGCGAGTACCCTAAAGTACTAAACGACTACTTTCCCTCAATTTTCACTATAGAGTGCTTATCCACTATCTCTACTCTCACTGAAGAGCTTTACGAGCGAATGCCCCCAATCAGTATAAACCCTGCCGGTATCATAAACCTAATAGGAAAATTAAAACTCACATCTTCCGCTGGTCCTGACAATATAAATTCGAAAATTCTCAAAAACACCAGCATTATTTCCAGTGAATTTTTGTCGCTCATATATCATCAGTCCTTCTCTGAAAGCGTCCTTCACTCAGACTGGAAAATTGGCAAGGTTGTCCCGGTTTTTAAACAGGAATTCGCTCAACTGTCTCTATCTATCGCCCGATATCTTTAACATCTGTCTCATCCAAACTACTTGAGCACATTCTTTACTCTCACATCATGACTCACTTAACAACAAACAGATTTTTCTTTAAGCATCAACATGGATTTCAAAAAGGACTATCCTGTGAGACGCAGCTCTGTGACTTCATTCATGATTTACACACTAACCTCGAGTGTCATGCCCAGACAGACGCCGTCTTTCTTGATTTCTCCAAAGCTTTCGACCGTGTTCCTCATCAACGTCTCCTTTCCAAGCTGTCCTCTCTCCACCTTGACCCCTTAGTGTTTGCATGGATACGCGACTTCCTTTCCTCCCGCGTACAGTTCACGGTCATCAATGATCACGAGTCCACCTTAAGAAATGTCTCCTCTGGTGTTCCGCAAGGGTCCGTTCTCGGGCCTCTGCTTTTTTAATATTTATCAATGACCTTCCTGCCACCATTTCCTCTAAAATACGCCTCTTCGCAGACGATTGCGTAGTCTATAACAAAGTAACATGTGTGCATGATCACAACCAGCTACAAGATGACCTTCTAAAAATTAACCAATGGTACAACACCTGGTTGATGTCACTAAACAAATCCAAATGTAAATTAATCCGCTGCACCAGAAAGAAATCTATCCTATATCATCAATACTTCCTCGACTCTGACCTAATCGAAACCGTTTCAATGTATAAATATCTTGGTGTAAGACTAACATCAGACCTCTCATGGAATAACCACATTGAAGCCATACATGCTGACTCATCGAGAACTCTAGGCTTCATCCGACGTAACCTGCGCAGTGCTCCTCCACTCGTCCGCAAGATGGCGTACGACACGTTCATCAAACCAAAATTAGAATATGCAGCTTCCACCTGGAGTCCCCATCAGGCCTACCTCATCAACCACCTGGAAGCAGTGCAAAACCGAGCCGCTCGTTTCATCTTGTCCATCTATGATTTTTCTGTCAGTGTATCCGCGTTAAAAAGTCAACTAACCTTGTCTTCTTTGCAGCTCCGCAGAAAACTCTCTCGCCCTCTGTCTTCTTCATAAAGTCTACTATCATTGCCCTGACCTCAAGAGCTCTTTGTTATCACCTCCTGACAGGACATCTTCTTGTCTTAACAACTCCTGCACAATCAAACGTGTTTCCGGTTCCAGAAACGCATTCAATGAGTCTTTCCTTCCTCAAGCCATCTCCGACTGGAACAGCCTACCATCCTCCATCGTCACCATCGTGGACCCAGAAGTATTTTTGTCAAGCTTACGGATTCATTTTTCTTGTTATCAGTATTTTGTTTCCATTGTGTACGATTAATGAGATTGACCTGGATGTAATTAACTTGTGTTTCTTCTTTTCTTTTTGTTTGTATAACATGTATATACTCCCTTATGTAATGCCCTAACCGGGCTCTTAAGGTGAAAATAAATGGAATGAAATGAAATGAAAAATGCGGCGATGTCGTGTTCGCGCTAACAGTGTCGCGATCTGTACATCCGATAGCTTGTCCAACGAATACCTTAGCTCACGTGAGCGGTAACATTACAAAAATTGTTTTATGTGTTCGGCATACCTTCGCGTGAATATTGGTGCTCTAAATCTACACTCCAAGAAATGCCTGCGCGTCTACTTACCCGCAAAACACTCAAAGAGCCAATTGCTTCCATCTACGAACTCAGCTCAGCGAATCATGAGGCGGAACATCTGTTTAGACTTCAAAATTAAGTCCGCGCAGTGGCATTACGCAATGCAAGCATGACGCTTTGCATTAGGTAACGCCACAGCGCAGTCTTCATTTTTAGTTCTAAACGGATGTTCCGTTTCATCATTCGTTTATCTGACTTTGTAGATCGAAGCGATTGGCTTTTTTCAGTGTTTTGCAGGTAAGCAGACGCGCAGGCCCATCTTAGAGTGTAGGTACTAAAAATCCGACATTGTATTCACACATATAATAAACACACAACTGCAATTAATTTAAAAATATGTATTTTATGACATAGTATAGAAGCAAACTAACGTTCGCGGTTTTTTTAGGATAAAAAGTATTGCGTATATTTCTCAATTTAGTTCGAATAGCGAATGCTATCCCCGAATACATTTCGGCTGTCCGGCAGACAAGCACTTTTAGAACAACACTCTCCAACACCGCACAGTACAGGGAAGGTCGCAAACGTAAAACATAGCGAAGTCTTCACGTACAGTTTCAACAATACAAGTAACAACAAAAAAAGTAGGCGCATATCCAAAAAGAAAAATGTTTGTTTGCATATTACATTTCATTGAAACTCGCCTTGTCATTTTATTGCATCTTAAAAAGCACACCTCTCGGACACATACTCAAACTAAAATGCTGTCATCTGAGACCACCTCAATCACAGATTTTTTATGCGGATCTATAACGCACAATGAACGATAAATACAGGGTGAAAGAAGGAGACGGCAGGCTCTTAAATCGACCGGAAAACTCGGTTTCTTAACCTATCGCGCTACGACTTTGTGCAGCGTTGCTCACAGATGGTGCATTTCTTTGTAAAATATGCAGGAGCCAACTTACCTGAGGAAAAAGTACAGAAAGAAAAGGCTTGGCTCCTATGGAAACGCAGCGACGCCACCGGTCTGCAAACAACACGGCACCGTTTCGCACGGGAGACAAGAGATGACGCAAGCGGTCGCGACGCCAACTGCCACCAACGAACGAGCAGACGACGCCGAGAGCCGGCGTGTTTAGCAGACGAGAAACTGCAGTTCCCGCAGTTACCGCGCCTGTTTTGTTTCTGCGACTGTCGCCGCCTGTGGAAAGCGAGCCGCTTTTGAGTCGGAAGGATCGTCAGCTAAAAGTGCCGGCTCTCGGCGCCGTATGCTCGTTCGTTGGCGGCGTTCGTTGCGCATCTCTTTGCCTCCCGTGCGAAATGGCGCCGTGTTGTTTGAAGACCGGTGGCGTCGCTGCGTTTCCATAGAAGCTAAGCCTTTTTCTTTCTTTACTTTTTCCTCAGGCAAGTTCGTTCTTTGCAAATTTTACAAAAATAAAGCACCATCTGTGGGCAATGCTGCCCAAAGTCGTAGCGCGATAGGTTAAGAAACCGAATTTTCCGGTCGATTTAAAGAGCCTGCCGTCTCCTTGCTTCATCCTGTAGATCGCCTCTTATTAGAGATTCAGCCGGATTTCGGAGCCATAAATATTATGATTCTGAATATACAGCTAAAACATTGTTTTTGGATCCGATATCGGCACCCTTATATAAAGTTTTTATGTGAAATATATTCTAAAAACTTTGAAGATACACAAACCAAAAAACATAACTTTCCCATTTAAACTGGATACAGTAGCAAAGTGTTAAAATGCTATATTATACCATCATATTCCGACACTTTTGAATTTGTTCGAAAAAATAAATTTCAAAATAACATCTCATTACAAAAGAAATTTGCGAAAGAGAAGTTTTTTTTTTTTAATTCAGACTTTACAGTATTCGATAACCGGGCAAACTGAAGATATGCTCTCCTGACGTGGCACCGTTACCGGTTGAAAATGCTCAACACCACTCAAAAAAACGCGGTTCACAAACAATAAACAGTGATTGGGAAACAAAAGATACATATTTTATACAGTAATTTCGGGTAGTTGAATATAAGGCATAGAGAAGGCACTTATAATCAATATACTTATACCAGACATAAAAAAGTGGCTAACTTTATTAGACATTTATATATTTAAGTAATTATATTGTTGCACATAATAGAAGGTACTTGTTGATTACTTTTTATACATGTTGATAGACCCAAAGTTTCTAATATTTTCTTGAATGTTTGGATATTTGTTTTGTATATCTAGTATTAAATATGAAAATTGTTATGTACCACAATTTTTTCTTAGGAAATGTACTTTTTTACTTTTTAGACATCTTTGTACATAATTTGGTTTCCTTCTATAACCATTTGACATCGTGTCAAGTTTTTTCTATGTTTCTAGCCGATAGGCAGAAGTACTGAAAGCTTTTTCCAACACATTTGTGCCGAGGACAGCGGACTAACTAATTCAATAGGAAGCTTACCGTGACCGAAACCTTTTCAGGTAAAAAGCAATTTTTAATATTAAAAATAAATAAAAATATTTTGTTAGCTAAAAAAAACTAAAATATGTTTATTACTACACAGTAAGTATTATTATGTGCTGATATTTATTGCTTCAAAAATAAATGTGCGCTCGTTTTATTTAGCTAAATTGTAGCTGCTTCATGTTTTAATGGAAAAAAATGCAAGATGAGTTTAAAGATAAATCAAATTACTCATAAATAAATAATTTGTGAAATACCTTTTTCTCGACCTAATCTTGAGCAACACTCACAACCTGCAAAGGATATTTTAATTCTAATCTAAATTGCATATTCTCATTTTCGATTGTTGCATTGTAAAGATACACCCGTGCTGAATACTCACATAATGCGTTGACGCGAGCATGTGTTCCTGTAACTTTACGTTTATTAAAGCAAGAAAAAGAGTGTTATTGCACAATTCATCGTAACGAATAATATAACTCCTGGCTTAATTGAGTACATTTATTATACTTAAAATAACCTTTGAAAAATTTGAGAGTACCAGCTTACATTTCGGTAACAGACTCTCAAAAAGTTCTCTTATAGCGAGTTCGTTTCACGGCACTCGTGCTTACGTGTGCCCACTCGCAGCGTGGAGGGGTTCGTTTCGGCCGGCACTCCACGAGTGGTTGCACTCTCCGAGTTCGTTTCAGCGCCGACAACCCACGCGTGCATGCACTCGCTGCACCGAGAAAATCGAGCGTGCGCCAAAATACATACCCGTCAAGTCCTCGCTCCGGTGAGGAGCGGGAGCGGACTGACTATATCTCGTCTGCTACGAACTTTCATTCGTACAGCGGAACCGAAAAGAAAAAAGTAGATTGTTTGGTAGAAATTGCGTCCCGCGGGCAACGGAATCAAACGCGAGCTAGACTTGTGAGCGTCTCCTATTTCACGAAGGAAGCAATTGACAACCCGTGCTTTATAAGCAGGGCTGCGTGTTTTCGGAGTTTAGTTGTCGTCGAATTCGGAGGCTGTTTTTCGGATACAATTTTTTTGCTAAAAATTCGGAGTTTATCGCAGTTTATTTTTTTGTTTGATTCCCAATTCTCTAAACGTGGGAGTTTAATTTCGGAGTGTTTCTTATTAAAAATAAATAAATAATATCTACCCTGTTGAATTAACCTGAGAATGCGAGACCCTCGTCTCAGGTTAATTCAACATGGTTAGTATTCACCAGCTCCTGCACCCTTACGATTTTTTCTAAAATAATATCTGTGTATATACATATGCAAAAAAACGATTGTATGAGTAAAAATGTTCCTTAGTTGTTTTTGGCGTAGGTGCAATTACTATTAGTAATGCGGACAAGAATAACGAAACGTTTCGTTATTCTTGTCCAGCTCGCTTGCATCTTTGCATTTAATTTGCATTACAATCACAACGTCATCATGTTTAACATTTGCCTACGTCTGCATATCTTGCCCCGTCATATTTTGTTTGAGAAAGCTCTCGTTCTGTACGCCCTCATCAATGCTAAAATTTGTTCCACCTGTAACGACGATTGAAATCGAAAATCCCACGAAACATTTTGATGGATATTCCAACAGACTGGTTTTAAGCCGTACCCTTCCAGTGGTTCACGCATTGTATGATGCTCAAACGGCTCAAGCTTCTGGGCGGACCGAGTCATCAGTTTTCACCAGTGCAAGCGGTTATAAGAATTGAAAGATCGCAACCAGCTGCTTTGTAGTCAGTGGTGGCGGAAATTTACGCCGTCTGTAAATAGCTCTACGACTGCCGTGTTGCTTGAAGTCATCGAAAATATAAACTAAAGGTTGCAGCGACCAACAATTAGAGATAAGCGTTCGCAGCGACTGCACTCTAGCATTCCCACCCATCACGTCGAACAGGAAGGACACAGTTTAGGTTTGAAGTCGGTACCCTTTCTACAACATAGATGGTGACAGCATCAGTCTGCACTCGGTGCATTTGGCAAGTTTGTTTGAGGCCAGTTCTCCTTGCGATACTCCGCGAGTGCCATGCATTCTGGAAGAGAACTTGAACGGTGCCACGTGCGTGTGAAACGAACTCGCTATTAGTGAAACGTCATGTACTGCTCTGAGGCTTCACGATTGTTTCTTCTCAAGTTCCTCCTATCAAGCTAAACTATTGTGGTGTATTTATATATACAGGGTGTTTATGTTTGCATGTGACACATCATGAAAAAAGGTGGGTGACTCATACATGGGTGCTGTTACCACTGTGTATTCAACGGGCTCGGCGGACATTAGGCGGTCAATTATTCATCACGATCCGTCCGATAATGAAGTAAAATCGCGTAATGAATATTTTAAATATTGGTTTGATGAGTCATGCTACAAATATCAGTTTTAGAGTCAATCATCAGTCATGGTTAAATAATTTATACAATTCGCGAAAAGGCAATCATCTTTGATATATTTGGAGATAATTTTTGAATGTTTTTCGGCAATTTAAAAGGAGCGCACAGGAAGAGCGCCTCATTACCAAGGAACGAGAGTGACGTACTCTTAATGGCCACATCTTCATCTCGACAGCGCGTGGTTGGTGGAAGCTTCGACCAGACGCTGCATAGATAACGAAAAAGTGGAAGCCACTCTTCGAAATATTGAGAGGTTAAATATTGTGGCGCTCTTCTATGCCTGCTCTTTTTTATTTGCCGAGAAACATGCGGAAACGTATGAAGTAATATCTCAAAGAAAATTGCTATTTCGCAAATTGTATAAATTAGTTTAGCCATTAGTAGTGATTGTCTTTAGAACAGCAATTTGAACATAACTCATAAAACCAATACTTAAATAGTAAATTAGGCATGTTTGAGTTAATCAGCCAATGCAGTCGTCATGAATATTTTAATGTCTAACTTCGGCGATATCTTTATATACAGAGTGAAGAGAGCACCCAGAAAAGAGTGACTCACCTTTTAGGGAAAAACAATATTGTTAAATAGATAAGGAAGCACCTTCCATATAGTCTGGGAACTTATTTGGCCGAAACATAAAACCATAAAACCATCTAAATAAAGGTAAACCTCATTACGGGCAGACGTAATTTAATGTCTGGCAAGAAATATATAATATATATTTATGAAGGTGGAGGGCGTAATGAATTAATCAAGCAAAACGTTCGGTACGCTGCAATGGGACATCAATTAATTAAGTATTTTAATTTTTTTTCAATTTAATATGGGGGATATAACCAGGCGCTCCTATGACGTTTTATTTCTAACGCAGGGTTGCGGTGTCGACTATTTCAACTGAAACCAGACAACCTATTCCACAATCTCGTTTAACGAGAACGCACAGCCCGATGTCTTCCCTACTAGACTTCCCGACATAACGACCGTTAGAGTGTAATCAAAGAGAACCCTCTTTGCTAGTTGGTTTCTTTACGCCATCCTGCCGCTTTTTTACATCTAGGTGGCAGATACTTAAGAAAGGGAATGTCAGCCTGATATGTAATATTATGCACTTTATTAAACAGAAAAACCACACGACTACGGAGCAGTTTATTTTCCCTTCTTTTGCTATATTTTCAATACTTTTCTCAGCAATTTTTTATATGTTTTTATGTGGAGGTTGGTGTCAGCGGCACAAGATTAATGAAGATCATGAAAAGGCACTCGTCGTGAGAGAGTAAGACGCTGGTCTTTTTTTTTTAGCGGGAGTACGCAGACTCATTAGGGTTAATTAAGCAGTGTCAAGACTCAACCAACAACGGTTGCCTTGTATAAAAACATGTTTAATGACGCCACAGCAATTGCAAACTAACACCATACTGCAGAGAGTGTAAAAAATTTAAAAAATTGCGAAATGTTTAATTATTTTATGAGCTTTCATTAACCTGGTCTGCTAATATTTTACTACATCTTTGACAATTGAGTAACAAGAAACATGGAGCTGACGTAACAGCCTGACATTTTTTGATAAATAAAACATAACATTTTCGAAGTGGCATCTGTGTCTTTTTAGCTTCTGTTTCGATATTGCTTAACAGAGCTAGATGTTTCTCAGACAAAACCCGGGCTGCGAATAACCGCGCAAAACAAATGCCAGGCGTTGATTTAACGTGATATACAAATTAACCTATCAAAGTCAATTTTTTTAATTTTTTTAAGATGATAAATTTGGCAATTTCTGCGGATTTTTTCAACAAAGTACGGAACACTGAATATTTATTTAATATGATTCCAAGAAACTGCAAAAGCTAAAACAAATTTTACGCGCTTTTTTGTTTCCTCAATAAACATTAGGAATTGTTTGGCTTTAACGAAAATAATAATTAGTACACAACAACGCTAGCTCCCGCCAATGAATCTCAGACTTAGTCTTCGGTGTGACCGTACACGCGCCCTTTCATGTCTACACACTTTTTTATATTTCCTTAGAAGTTTGCCCGGAGTATTCATATATCTGTCTCTAGAAGCAGGCAGCTTGGACGCAAAATATAGAAGCAGGATGATAGCTGGCAAAAGTTTTCATACGCCGGACATCATTCACAAAATTCGATTTCTGCTTGCCGGTTTGGTTATCTAAATGTTAACCGAGCCCCCTCAATTTCTAAGAATCGTCGTAAAATTTAAATTACGACATTGCACGTAATTCGACGGCGGGGCTCGCAACTAGCGCATTGGAAGAGACCACACTGCGCCTACTTCCCACAGAGCTTTCGGGGACCGATACATTTTGCTTTCTTAATGTAGACCACGATCACTAAGCCAATATATTTTCATCAAAAATCATATGACGTGAGACTGACCAAGACATTAAGCATCTCAAATGTAATGAACGGTATCACGATGGGAACTACATTTTGATTCTTATGTTATTTTGGCCTCGTCATACGTAGCTCTAAGAAATGAACTCTCTGATTTCTTTCCCGGAACTAAATGCACATGATTTTGTTCAAATTAATAAAACTTCTAAAAATCAATGACGTGAGCATTTTACATTCGTTTATGAGCAAGAGCTGACGAAACGTGCACCGGTTTTGAATTCATGTTACTACATTCATTCGTAAACAAATATTAAGATCAAGGCCAAGTTAAGTTCTATTGATATCCAGAAATTCGCATCTATAAGCGGCAGTTAATCTTTAGGACATTTTATGCTGCTCAAATCTCATGGTTTAATTTTGAGAAGACCAGTGCGCAAGTCACGAATTCCGATACTTTATTTAACGAAATTCATCAAATTAAGAAAACCAAGATAAATCATGCACTAAAAAAAAAAAACTGGCAAGGGGAAATTGTATTACTCGCACAGTCCCTCCAGCAACGTAAAATATAGCCGCAAAAAAATGCAATTACGGTTATCAAGCACCTTGGTGCACAAGGATATTAAGGCTGGGTCGGAACCGTCTCAAAAACGCTGTGCATGCCCTCTGCTTCAATGTTTGCACACGCTGGTACTCAGGCGGGTGAAAACGTGATCCGTAGACTTTACAGAAAAGAGAGACGAGGGGAACTTTGGCCATGTCCACGTTACCTGCTGCTTCGCCTCTCCCGGCCGTTTATTTTCACTTAGAGCAGGAGAATTCTTCAGGTAGGACCCCGCACTCGTCTTCATTGCATCGAGGAATCGAACCGGCATCACGTGAGTAAGACGGGAAGGGCCGCCTATTTCCCGGCATTCCTGCGGCTGAGCCATGTGTAGCAATTATTCAGGAAGCAGCATAAAACAACGCGTCAATCAAGGCCTCTTGCCCCTTGTGTGTCTCGTAGGAAGAAAAGCCTTTGCAAGGTTGATCATTTGCGGCACAACTCGGCAGTTTCGGCGTAAGCTGTAGTCATTCGTTCTTCGATATTCTTTTTTTTTACACTCTTCCTTTATCTCATGCAGTATATATACGTAATTAAAGCCATAGAAAACGCACCGTACGAAAGTCACAGGATCGAGGTCGAAGGGAATACGCTGTTTTAGTAATCAGTTGTGTCTAGGATCTAAGCGGATTAGTTAGCGCGTGCTAACGACGTCTGTGTGCTTGTGTGTCGTGCGTCCGTTTCAAGGTAAATTAAAACGGGGACATACGTACCCGGGCCTGAATAAATCACGGAATCCTCATCGGAGTTGATGATCCTCTCGCTCACCTGGGTGCCCTCCAACTGCTCCAAGAGGTGGAAGAAGAAGCATATTAATTATTTGAGGCAATGGGAGTCGATAGATCATGCTCATTACGAGCGGCTATTTTTTTCCTTTTGGTTTTGAGTAATATGTTTTTAAATAATCGATCGACGAAAGCTATGGGTGTTCCAATGACGTGATTATTAATATATTTTCAAATAAAACCGTGCGATATAAAAAAATGAAATTCGTGATTCACGTATTCAATGTCAAAATAATCATAATTAGACCTAGGACGTGGACAAGATAAGTGAAAGGTCCTAAGTGTGGTGTCATGCACGATGTTAATTCTTCAATCATTGCGTTTAATTTTATGACAAACCATGAGAAAGAGGTGGAAATAAAAACAATAATTGAGACGTAGAACTTATATAAGAAGAGGACAACATGAATTTCGTGCCTTCATGCGCCTTCTTGTTTTTCCTACTGTGTTATTTTTCCTGGAATTAAAGCTTACAGCAAATATCAACATCACTAACTCCACTGCACTTGAATACATTTCTACTTGTAAAGACTATTAACCCCCTACTGCATAATCATTAAAGTAATAAAAAAGGGATCGACCAAACCTTAAACTTTTAAAATAATATACCGAGATACCTTGATTTTAAATGATCGAACATAGGGTGCTTAGGGGGCCTCAGGAAGGGCCTCTGCCCTCCTAATGGGGAGCAGAGACCCTGTCAGGCCCCCAGACTTTATCTCTGCCTCCCGCGCGGAACTTTCCGCAAAACAAAATAAAGAAAACAATATGAATTACGAACTGACCTCATACAAACCTTGGGGACTTACGCCCGCGAATATCCTGTAGGCATTGCATTCAGTTTATGAACGACAAAGTTATGCGGGCCTTGATATATTAAAAAGTCTTCTCTTTCAACTCTAGCCACAATTGCTTATTGAGAACTAAGAATAAATTATATAGTGATTTATATGTCTAGAAATTAAACATCGGGATGACAGGCCGTCAAATAATTATTTGTCTGTTATGGCAAATACACTGGCGGCCTATAATATCGACTAAACCGTTTACGAATGGCTGTTTTTCGGACTGAAGATCAGTATTAGCTTCCTCTTTATATCGCTTTGAAGAGCATTTCCACTGCTGCAAACAGCAGTTTTAAACAAGTAAGGAATCGCCTGTAAATCTCTAGTTTTAAAGACGTTTGCACATAATTTACAATCTGAACATGACGGCTGCAGGAGATTATTAAAGCAAAGCCTTTGGTCAGTTTGTTTTCGTTGCCGTTAAATCAGAGCGCGCAAAACTCGAAATAATCACCAATTTACAAAGTTCAAGGAGTGTTGCATTTCATTAAGTTCACAATAAAATTTAGAATAAGTTTTTGGCATTTTCGTTTGTCGGCCGAAGGAAGATGCTATGTGCCCGGTGTTGGGCGAAAATTTGTACCTGCAGCAATTAGTACACATTTCTAAGCGCTTTAATTCAGAAGACCGCTACAGTAAGCTGAAAGAAGTAAACATCTTCAACCACCGAACGATACGTAAACTTGAATATACAAACAGATTTTGTTTTGCAACAGAGTCCGAAATACAGAAGCAAAGTATAAACACGTTTTCAAGTAAATGAGAATAATTCCGGCAGCTTGCTGTAAGTGCAACATTAACAAGCATCGCGTAAAAAATAAAACAAACAGAAGGTAAGATCAGCAGTGAGAGCCTGTACTTTCCGTGAGGCACACTGTCATCACCCGGGATCATCAGCTCCATTAAGGGAATGCAGTTATGCGGAATGACGACCCACCTAATAAGAAATCCCGTTTTTAATGCCGGGCCGTCGCGCTAAGTACTCCGCTTGCTCGACGGCCTCTAATGGCAACCCGCAGGCGTATAGCTTCCCTAATGGAGGCTAATGCCATTTGTCGCCCTTGTACAGTATTTATATTTCCATCGCATTCCAAATCTCGGCTTGTAATTCTCAGTCACCAGTGTTAGATGGAATTCCAATTTGGAAACCCGGGTTTATTTTCACAGTTTTCTGTTGTTTTCTTTTGGCTCTAACGCCTGCAAGGAGTAAAACAATAGCGATGCGGTCGGGTTTCTTTTGCCAAAGAGAACGATGATTCAGGTCGTCAACAAGTACATAGTGTCAAAAACAATATATGAGAACAACTACATAAAGGTAAAAAGTGTGGCGTAGATGTTTTATTGCCAAATTATTTGTTTAAGAGGGCATAGTACCTCCAAGCGCCATAGAGAATACATGTAGATTTTTGACGTTTTCAAAAAATTCCTACATGAGAACCGCTCTTTGTATTTGCTTGAAACTTTTACGATAAAGAGATTAATACTCAATTGGTGCATTAGTGCAGTCATGCCTCTGAGTGTTTAGTACATGTATTTTTTTTAAATCTTGAAATCGACTGAAAACGGCTGTTTTGACACTTTTGGGTTCAACGACGTTTTACATATTCCACTAAATTTTTAAAAAACACTTGTGTTCGCACTAGTGTCTCTAAAATTTATTACGGAATCGATTGGTATAAAAATAATTAGTGTAGGTTAATCCGTTTCGGAACTACAGCGATATTTTCGAAAGCAAGTTTTCGGTCTCAAGTTTCAATTATTTTATGTGTTTTGCATTTTGTTCTCCTCCAGCTAGATGGCGGCCTCTGTCCGCAAGGACGAGAGATCAAGTAGTTTCTCCGTGTGGCTTGGTGCGCGCATTTGTCTTGTATTCATACGTGATCTTCTTTCGCGCGGGCGAGAGCGAGAGCGGGTGACGGGCAGTTCAACGCAGCTGCGCTTCGCGTTTGGTGCGTTTGAATTTGTGTCGCTCGGAAGTGTTGCGTTCGCCTCTAACGTCATGGGTCGAAAGCAAGCTCCCTATGGCAAGCGAAAGCTTCTGAAATCCCACATTGAGGATACTCGTAAGCGACCGTCTGTGGAAGCTTCGCACGTTGAGGTTTCTGGTGAAATCGAGCCATCGTGTTCCAACCCGGATGGTTTTGTTTGCGAGATTACCGAAGGTGGTCCTCAAGCCGCGACCGTGCGAGGCTCGCCGTCAACGCTCCTCGGCAAAGGGGACCCGGTGTGTCCCGTGGTGGTGGTGGTCGGTTTTTCGGAGCGATCTGAGGCTGCAGGAACAGGTATCGTTTTCGACTCTAATGTGGTCGAATCCACGGTCGAACCTCCGAAAACTTGCAACCAGCCGCATCCGCGCTCGAGGGTCGTCGCTTGGTCGACATTATGCACTTATTTCAGTCTGTTCAAAGGATTTGCGATCATGCTCCTTTCAGTTGTTCGTTTGCGGACATGGTGTTCGTCTCAGAACGTAGGCACGGCTTGCGCAGTTCCTTCACGTTCGTTTGCAAGATGTGCAACAAGAAAGATGTTATCGAGTCGGAGTTACCTCCTCAAACGACCGAGGCGAGTTCTAGCATGGACGTGAACACTGCTGCGGTGTCAGGAATAATTTCCATTGGTAGTGGGCAATCGAACATTGTTGAGCTTTTAGCATCGATGAATCTGCCGTCCAGGTCCAGCAAAACTTTTGCAAAGCATGAGACGACTGTGGTTCGGGGTATTGAAACCGCGGCTCTGGAATCCATGAAAAAAACCGGAGAAGAAGTCAGGCTCGCAAGAGAATCTGGTGATATCGATGTCGAAGGCTGCCCACTTGTGACGGTCATTGCTGACGGCGCCTGGTCAAAGCGATCGTACAAGAACGATTATTCGGGTGTGACGAGTTGGCGTCCTAGACGAGTTCACCTATGACAAGTTGGCCTGTGACTACCGGGCATGTGGCGAGTTCTCCTAGACCCCTTCGCCGCACTCATCGAGTGAGCCGAATAAAAAAGACTAGTACCCAGGAAGAAAGCAGGATGCGGCCACACTTCCGAGAAAAATGATTCAGGACTCCGCTCCCGCAATCTTCAAATTTGTTTTTTTTTTATTTGTTATATTTGTTGTAGCGTTTTGTATCCTCTTTTTTTCAGTAAGCTTCTGCGCATGCTCGATCACCATGTTTGAGGGGCTGTAATCCGCACGCTGTTTGTTTGTTTGTTGTCCTATCCCGGGGCTGGCTATCTTTAGCCTTTCGGCAGCATGAGCGACGCTAACGCTAGCTAGGCTAGGGAGAAGGCGACGTTTTTAGGGAGTTTTCGTAGATCGTTTCCGCTGTCCCTCAACGCTTTCCGCAACCAGCTACGCTAGCCGGAACTCTACAGTCAAGGCCATCGGCGCGCCGGCCCAGTAGCGGCTGCTTCGTTGCGGAGGGCTTAGCGGAAGGGGAAACGCGGTCTACGGAAACTCCCTTTTGACGAGGACATCCAGTGCTTTCGTAGAATACCGTGATCGAAGTATAGGTCACGTGACACCTACCAGAAAAAAAAGGTAGTATCCCAATCACGGCTTTCCACGAAGCAGCTAAAAGCTCAACCACCAAAGAAAATAAAAAGATACCGTGCCAAGCGAACAAAAAATATCTAAAAAAAACATTTCAACTGTGTGTCAACATTTTTTTTTTGTTTCCTTGATTTGTTGTTATGACGGTCCGCGTGGGTGTCATTGGTTATACTTATTGCGAAAATTTCAATGTCGCTAGGTTCACTGACCTTGCTTCAGAGGCTGATGTTTTCTCAGATGTTAGCAATATTCCAGTGGGTGTAGGACCATTCGTCGAATGAGAATTCGTCGCACGATAGCTGGTAGCAGGGCTATTCGTCACATAGGGTAATTCGTCATAGGGCGGTTGGCCACTATGACAATTCGTGAAACATTTCTTTTTGATAATTTTTAATGGGTTTTGTTGCTTATTGAGCAAATTATTTTATAGCAGTCCGCCGATTCATGAATGAGTCATTGGAAGCCGCATTTCCAGATCCTTCTTTGAAACCCTATAAGCTAAGTTGAATGAAAACCTTTGTCAGAAGGGGAACCAGAGAAAGACTGTGAACTCAAAGGTGGATAACAAAGTAATTCTCAAAGCATTATACATTGCGCTTCCTGTGTTAACAAAGATATTTATCAACTTAGAACCAAACAGGAGACTAATCTTTCTAAACAGGATACTAAGACAGGGTACTTTGTATCGACTCTAACCGATTTCTTCGATGTGCCCAACGTTTCGAAGCCGGCTCGGCTCCTTGATCACGGGTGACTATATGTGGGCCCAAAGGTAGCAACCCGTCGTTGTTTTCTTCTTCTCTCTTAGCATTGATTTCTTCTTCTGTTTTTGTGCGTGGCGCATCGTAGCCCGTGTATGTAGCTGCTTGGCAGCGTTCCGGTGGTTCGATTCAGGTTGTTGTTCGTATTTTGTATGTGCCAAGACTCTATTAAGAGTCGCTTTCTCCAGTTTCTTTCTCTATCGAGGATGGAACACTTTACGCTGTCTTCAATAAATATCCGGAGTCTCGGGCCCTCTACCTGAACCTTATCTGCCGAAACGGCTCGACACCTGCGTTTTACGGCTTACCGAAAATACACAAGTCTGGAATTCCGCTCCGTCCCATAGTCGACTTTACGACGTCACCATTACGAGCGCTGTCAAATTATCTCCATCGTCTGTTTCTTCCACTCATGGGAAAGACCAACACGCATGTCGAGAACACAGCCCACTTCATCGAACTCGCTTCGGACCTGCAATTGAACGACGACGAGTGCCTTGTTTCTTTTGATGTGGTATCTCTCTTCACGAGTATTCCCATTCGACTCGCGGTGTCTGTTATCAGAACGGCACTCACGTCAGACACGACTTTACCTGAAAGAACCCACCTCTCTGTGAATGAAATATGCCGCCTACTAGAACTGTGCCTGACGAATACCTACTTTTCTTTCGCCGGTCGCTTCTACAAGCAAAGTAGTGGCACAGCCATGGGTGCCGCTGTGTCCGTCACAGTAGCCAACCTGACAATGGAAGCCATCGAGCAAAAAGCTCTAAACACGTTTTCTCCCATACCCACTCTTTTTCTACGTTATGTGGATGATTGCTTCTGCGTTGCCAAGACCAGTGAAGTCGATCGCCTTCACAAACACCTCAATTCCATCCATCCAGACATTCAATTCACAGTCGAACGTGAGTCGAACGGTCGCCTCCCATTTCTGGATGTGTCTGGGGAAAAACAGGGAACCATTTAACCTTCCAAGTATACAGGAAAGCTACGCACACCGGTCGCTACCTTCACTTCTCGTCAGACCACCCCACAACTCACAAATCCTCTGTGGTGTCGGCGCTCTTTCGACGAGCCCTCACGGTCTGCTCAACAAAGGAGTCACTTAAGATGGAAGTCGATATTATAAAACGAGACCTTCGAAAAAACAACTACCCCACAAGATTCGTTAACAAGATATACAAAAAACTTCGTCAACCTTCTACATCCAAGAACAAAGGCACCGCCAGCCGCATGTGCGTCCCGTATCTCCATGGCACGAGCGAGGTCCTAGCCCGCGTTCTGAGACCGTACGGCATTGCAGTTGCACATCAACCTGTCTCAACTTTAGGCCATTTTCTTCCTCTTCCGAAGGATCGTCCCCCAAAAGAAAAAGCGCAAGGCCTGATTTACCGAATTCCTTGTGCTGAATGCGACGCCTCTTATGTGGGGGAAACGAAGAACTTTCCCGAACGTCTGCGCAGACATAAGTATGACGCAAAGAAGAATGACATCCAAGGCAACGCGCTGGCGGAACATGCTCAGAAGACCGGCCACGTCATCGGCTTTGACAGCAGTTCCATCCTCGATAGAGAAAGAAACTGGAGAAAGCGACTCTTAATAGAGTCTTGGCACATACAAAATACGAACAACAACCTGAACCGAACCACCGGAACGCTGCCAAGCAGCTACATACACGGGCTACGATGCGCCACGCACAAAAACAGAAGAAAAAATCAATGCTAAGAGAGAAGAAGAAAACAACGACGGGTTGCTACCTTTGGGCCCACATATAGTCACCCGTGATCAAGGAGCCGAGCCGGCTTCGAAACGTCGGGCACATCGAAGAAATCGGTTAGAGTCGATACAAAGTACCCTGTCTTATTACTTACCTAACCATGCGGAGTTCCGCCGAAATGTTTACTTTTAAACAGGATACTACACACAAGCTGAATAGCAAAGCTACCTAACACTTAAAAATAGGTCAATGCTAAGAATAGCGTCGGTTTATAACACTTTCGGCGACGCTTTTCATTCCGTATAGACAAAGCGCTATTTCAAAATTCCCGTTTTTCGACAAGTTGTCCTAGTGACGAATCGCGCTATGACAAATTGCCCTGTGCGACGAACGGCCCTGCTACGAGTTGCCCAATTGCGAATTGTCTTCCGACGAAGGGCCCGTACCCCTATTACAGTGTTTAAAAAGACACAGATTTGAAAATATTTGCAAACAAAAACAACAAATAAAGATAATTTTTCTTATTTCATGTTTGTTTGTTTCCGTACGTTTGAACGAAACTAACCTTGCTATCCCGTTTTAGCTAACTCTTCGCTCGCTTTGTATGATGGACTTGTTTTTTTTTTGTCGCATGTTTAGTGCTTTTATAAAATGCCGCTATCGGAATATCAGAGCATATTTTTATTGTGGGTGCCACGTGACCTGGGGGACAGTCTAGCCATAGCGATTCGAAATGTCCTTTGAGTCAAAATGTCCATTATTGGACGTTCTAACTCGTTGAAAATTACTTTTTGTTTGTTTGTTGAATATTTTGATCTGGAATCCTGGCCTGACTCAACAACTCATACATAAATCGTTTAAATAAAGCTTTTTTTTTTTGTTAGAACACGTGGCTTGTGTCGCAAGATATTTTGCTTCACTTCCCGAGGGAGTACACAAGCTCCGTCTCTCAGGCCCGACAGTGGATGGAACCGCCAAAGTCACAATGTTGCCAGAGGGTGCTGCTAATCTGGTCTAGAAAAGCTAAGGGTATCATACTGTTTTATTTTCTTCTTGATTTCCACTTTAAAATGCCCTGCAGCTCAAAACAACGAGAACATACGCATGAAAATAGCACTTCCTAAAAGTTAAACCGCTAAGAAAAGGGTCTAGGACTTTTCGATGTAGGATGTTTCGGTGCAGACGTTTCGGTGCACGGACTTTTCGGTGCGCGGACATTTTGGTGGGGTCTAGGCCAACTCGTCGACGGCCAACTCGTTGACGACCAACTCGTCGGCGGCCCATTCGTCGAATAGGCCAATTCGTCATAGGGCAACTCGTCGAAGACAAACTCGTCGAAGAGGCCAACTGGTCGCCGCTGTTTCAAAGCTATAATATATAATTTTTGTCCCGAAAATGTAAAGCAAATCCTGCTCTATGGTAATGTGTAATATCGCCGCACGGTAATAGACCATAAGTGTGCTCTTTCTTATCGAAGATAACTACTTGCAGCTTTCTCCGCTTTCACGGTGCAGTGGGGACGATCACTACGTCGCCCACCCTTCTCGCCGCTTCGCGGTGGCAGTCTGTGGCGGATCATATCAAAAATGCTAACCCACCTGGCCCACCGGTCACGCCGCTTCGGTTCGACAGTCTGCGGTGGCTCATTACAAAATGTAATAAAGAAAAAAAGGACGATCCCGAAATGAACATTTCTCAACTTGTCTCAAACTACTGTCCTGTCTTCGCCATCTTGAAATTTTTTTCCGTCTTGTAACCTACGAATGGCGCCGTCCCTAGTCCTAATACAAATTATTATTGCATTGTGCACGGACATTTCGGTGCATGGGAAATCAAAATTACGAGTTTCTTTAATTTTTTTAAACGTAATAAGCACTATTTTAGCTAAAAATTATTTTTCGCATTTTACAGTTTTTTAGACTTGGTCATTTATTTACGGCCAATTACTGATATACCACATAAGTTACTTTGTTAGGCGCAGTACCATCCTGCGTGAGGATTGGAGGCGTTGGACGTTATAGTTCGTTTGTCGGTGTCTCTTTTCCAACGTACGCACTAGTCAAATCACATGTCTCGAGTAATTTTCAACAATCTCAAGCTTCTTGCTGTTGGAGCCTTTCCTACACACATTACCAATAATATAACCCACACCTTTACAGAAGGCGCCGAGAACGCCTGTATCGACGCAACGCGTAAATACTATGTGATGCGTCTAGTTACGTTGGAAAAGAGACACCAGTGAAATAAACATAACGTCCAACGTATCCAGTCCTCCCGCAGGATGGTGCTGCGCCTAACAAAGTTACTTATATCGTATATGAGTAAGTGACCGTAAAAAGATGACCAAGCCTACAAGTTTATAAAATGCGAAAAAAATCACTTCTCCCTAAAATAATGCTTATTACCTTTAAAAAAAAAAGGATTTCGAGGTTTTGATTGATCGTGCACTGAAATGTTCGTGCACCAAAAAGACCGCACCGATCCGGACGTTTTGGTGTAGGACGTTTCGGGGTAGGGCGTTTCGCCCTGCACCGAAACGTCCGGATCCCCTAAGAATGTAACACCTCAGAAAATACCCATACCACCTTTTCGTTTCGGGTATGTTTTGAACTGATCTTACTCACTATGCGAGCAAAAATCGATGCAAGTACTGAAAGCAATTATGCAATATCGACGTTTTTGTAATTCGGTAATTTAAATAACGATATTTTTCTTTTTTACGTACGTTGTCACGTGCCTCGCTCCAACACTCTCATTGGCTCACGGAAGCTTTAGTTTTCTTCGTTTGCCAAGTTATGGGGAAATGACGTCTCATTTCCTTACGTTTATACGCACTACACGCAGCCGAAACGCATGAAAAAACATCGGAGTGGGACACGCGTTATTGCTTACGTGCCCATGAGAGTGGACCCGGTTTTTGACTTAGTTGGGTTTTACTGTGTGACGATTGCTAAGATAGAAAACCATTCCAACGACACGTATACTCAAAAATAAAAAAAGAACTAATTTAGGTTCAAAAAAAGGAAGATGAGAAGGGGGGGGGGGGGCGTTTGGCCTGTCTGCCATGCAAGTATTTCTAGGGCCGTCCCTGTGCGGGACCTTGGAACAGTTTATCCCAAGTCTAAACATTCTCTGATCATTTGCCCTCGCCGAAGTGACCAGTTCAGGGAGAGGTGAGATCTGTAGATAGGGGCACCTGCGAGAGGGCCCCCTTTTGTTGTGCGTCTGCAGTGAGCGTACCCCAACTTGCCCAATTTGGCCGGACGGGCGCAGATTGTGAACTTCACAAGTAAAAAGATTTTTCCTAACGAGGGCGTCCCCAATGGACGTTGTCATCAACGACCAACACGAGAGTCTGCCCCCTCTAATGGGGAACTCATATGACGTCTGCGGCTGTTTAGGCAAGCGATGTGTTAGAGCGCGCGTTGTAAAACATCTGCAACTTGTGACTTTCGGCGAAGCAGTAGTGTATTCCTACAAAAGGGATTTCTCCGCAAGAATGAGAGAACGGAGTCCAAGTTGTCCACTAATTTTCTTATACTCATTCTTCTCGTGCGTTTTTTTTTTAAATTTTTATGCTGGAAGAAGTTGTTCTATGAACCCACACGCACACACAAGAAGAAAAAAAAGTGAGAAAGAAACGAAAATAGCTTTTAGCCCTTTTCTCCAGGCTGAGAAAACAAAACAAACAAACAAACAAACAAAAAAAAAAGAAGAGAACGCGACCCACGCCCAAATAGTGTGCCTTTGTTGGGGGCACCCCCAGTCTGCGGGCCCCTCTCCGTCTCGAAGGCTTGGTACTTTGGAGGAAAGGACCGTGGCAATTGAAACAGGGGAACTGCCGCGGGACAAACGTGCTACAATCGCATACCCTTCCAAGGTCATCGCTTGGGCGACCGCGGTCGTCCAAAAAGCTTTTTTTTTCCTTTTTTTTAGGGCGCGGGAAAAAAAACGGGAGGGGGGGGGTGTTTAGGCCCCGATTGTCTTCCTCCTTTGTGGCTTTTCGATGGATGCGCCTCTGTCTATGTATGCGTACTAATTTCTTTTTTTTCCTTTTAGTAGTTGGTTGTGCTTGCCTTGACTCGGGTCCCAGTGGGTGCATTGTCGTTGTATGCGTACTATTTTTGTTTTTTGTTTATGTTAGTGCTTGCGTTGATGCGGTATCAAGGTGGACGAAAAAAAAGAATAAAAAATTGTGCTTCGACAAAAAAGAAGAAAAAAAGGTTTGTTGTTTTTGCGGTCAGGAGCATTTTCAAAGCCCGTGGAACCTCGCCTTCGTTCCCGTGACATGTCGCTCGCTTTCGCGTAGCACCCCTCGATTCTGAAGGCCACCGTGTTTTTCCGTGAAGAAGGCGATTTCGGGTGCGCGCAGTGTTACCAAAGGTGCAGGATTGAGAGCGTAACCCAACACTTGAAAGAAGGGGAAGGGGAGCTCTCTTCTTTTCGGGACTCTCTTTTATGGGTCTCCACGTCTCGATTGTCCTACAAAAGCAACTTTCATTTATTTCTCGCTCGTGGCTTCCAAGTACTGCGCGCAGCTAGTGAGATAGGGTATAGTTATAGCTGATTAACACGATGCATATTTCTAACGCACAATAGTTTTGCGAAATCAAGGTTTCGCTCAAATGGATAACTCACACGTACAGTTCGACGGGCAATACCTTTGACGTATTGACTCGCGAGAGATGGCCCCAACACGGCTGAGTCTGGCGGTTTTCCAGACCCAACATCTAAATTTTGCTCCCTTACCTGCTACCATTTCGCGCACATTTTGCGCCATATCGAAATGAAAGCACATGGCGAAAGTGACGCTCGTTTTCCGCTCGATGAAATTTCACGCCAGCTCGTTGTCTTAGCTGGTACCTTGAGCGTTTCACAACGATGCAGAACGTTCAACAAGAAAAAAGAAAACGTACGATGGCATCTTTTGTACACTCATTACTTCTATAACACCGAGCCGCCTCGTATCCTTTTGTTTTTCTTTCATTGTACTAATTTCTTTCTGCGCATTACGGCTGTTACGACGCCAAGTCCGTCTGCACTCTCGAATTTGAACTTAGGCTCAGACCAGGGACGGACCAGTTTAAATCAGGAAAATATAATTAACACTGTAGCAAAGTAAATCTATCATATCGATCGGAAATACGATTTGACACATTCCATCTGAACACGTACTGTGCACAGAGAATGCAATAGCGAGTCAGCGTGCAAAACGCCGCCACACAACGCTACCATAACATCTCAGCGATTTTTGCATAGCACCGAGTACGGAAAAGAGAAAACAGTTATTAATTCACACAAACGAAGCAAATTTATCTGAAGCCCGCACACTCCGTAGGTGCAGTCTACCTAAGGTTATCAATAGACTCGACCATGTCATTTGTCGAAACAGATAAGACATTGGCAAAAATGGTTAGACTGAATAGGTGAATCTAACGCACGCAATTACCAACCGACGGTCGCACGCCTTCAATATCATTTCCATTTGTCACTGCGCACCTTGGACACAATTTGGGGAGCAACACATGTTTACGTCGCCGCCCAAGGTCTTCATTCAACGTGTAGTGCTGACCAAAATAAAATGCTAACATGACTCTCAATCGCTCACCGCAAAGTATACGATTTCGAAAAGGCGGTACTGTACGTCACTTGAAATAAAAACCCAAGCTATAAAAACGAGCGTCGTAAAAAAGGGACCGACATTTTTATTCCCACCTCCGAACAGAAACGAGCGCCACGCACTGCATCACACAGCGCAGAGGCCGGACTCGGCCACACTGAGCTGACTGACAAGAGACATACCAAGCGCGCGCGAGGGAGGGAGAAACTTCCTCCGCCGGAGAACAGCGTCACACGACACGTTTCGGGGATCTATTTCACGCAGCGGCTACCGCGGGCCTTTTCACACTTCGATACTGGCGCCATCTAGAATTCGCGCGTTCAACCATGTCGCGAGCCGCGCGCCATCTGGTGTCTGAAACGGACGAATAAATAGAGGTACCGCGCCCTCTTAAGTGCAAAGATGGTATGAAAAAAACTATATTTTGTTTTATTACTGAGAAAATAACTCCGCGCTACCACTTTTTGGTGCAACGCGGCCCACTTAGATAATAACTGCGCTTTACAGGAAAAGTACCAACAAATTTCAAAGCACTGAATTCATTTCGGCCCAGGTGGTCATGTAGGCTTGAATTTCAAGTACATGGACGCCGTTTTAGATGATGTGTCATTTATTTTTATACCCATTAACGACAGCAGGAAACAAGAAATATATGAGACATTTACAAACCTCTGCAATGCGAAATCAGAGCGAAGTTCTTGAGGTTTCTTGAGTGTGAAAAATACCGTCTTAAAAGAATTTGAGGAAATATATATATATATATATATATATTCTCAAATTCTCTTTAACACGGTATATTTTAATATAGTATATATATATATATATATATATATATATATATATATATATATATATATATATATATATATATATATATATTGTGGGGATCTGTCCCACTGCTCGCCCGCAAGAAAGACACGCAAGTCAGGACACAACGAAAACACACCTTTACTTCGTTCAGGCCAGGCTTCGAGTGCCTGCCGCCGAGGCCCTCGTGAGCCCCGCACGCGATCGTTCGAGCTCGCGCCCCGTGCCCGTCGCACGCTCCTGTCGGTCACCGCAGCGCTACTACACACCCCGCATGTCGCTTTTCACACACTTCACACACCCCGCATGTCGCTTTCCACACACCTCCCCCCCCCCCGCCTCCGGCGTTAGGAACCGTTCTCAAAGTTGCTCGTCGTCATCAATGTTTATGGCGACCTCCGCAGCATCTGGGGGTGACGGGTCTGCGTGGGATGGGGGGCGGAGGAGAGCAGGACGGAGCCTCCTGATAACTGCGATGGCGCGTGTAAGATCGTCCTCCCTCATCCTTTCGAGGTGTAAGATGGCTGCCCTTGCGGCGGCTGCTGACTCCCGTGAGCGATGAAGTGCCCCAGCTCTGTGGGTACGGCGGTGGATTTCTGGCACCTCGCAGAGAGGGCACAGGAGTCGGCGCTCGTCTTCCGTGTAACTTTGTGGTGGGTTTGCCGGGCGGTGGGTGTTCATCGTGAAGCCTCTGAAAGGTTCGGGCACTTGGGCGTCCATGTCAACTGTCAAGGGGCGCGGCTGGTCGTGCCAAGCGAGGCTGGACGACCAGGCCACTGGGTGTCCGTGGTTGTCGAGGGTGCCCCAGGTGGCGGTAGAGCGCTGGTGCGATCGTCTGGATCCCCGGCGGTGGTGGTTGTTCGGGTTGTCTCTTCCCCTGGGCTGGTAGGAGCGTCTGGGTCGCCAGTGCCGTGGTGGTGATGGGGACCGTCTGGCAGCCTGATTGACTCGCGGCATGCTTGGAAATCAGTAATAAAAAAACAGGATGTCAGTAATGTCCATTACAAAAAAAGAAAACGTCTTCTACGTAAACGCAGCAACAGGTGAGCTAAGCTCGCGAGAACAGTCAAATGTATACCGCTCAAAATCGCGCGCAATCAATCAAAATAGGCGGTAAAATACTGGTTCTCGGCTAAACCCATTGTAATCTTCTTTCTATAATCTTCGTCTTCGTCACCGACGTTGAAGTCTTCGAGGGTGTAGGCGGTAAACTAAGTACCAGCCAGATCAGCAACACTTCCCACCTGCGAGAGAAGTTCATCAGCCGAATCATAATACTGTTTGAGGTCGGTGACATGAACAGGTCCGGTGAGTCGACCAGACTCACAGTCGACGAGCGTGTACGTGAGGCGTGAAGCTTTCTCACGTACTCTATATGGACCGTCCCACCTATCAGCCAGGGATGCCGTGAAACCTCTGGCGGCGTTACTAAGTGGGTGTGTCCGGCGCAGCACCAAGTCTCCAACGTGAAATTGCACGTCCCGGTGACCTCGGTTGTACTGCTCAGCCTGTTGCAGTCGGGCGACGTCCAAGCTCTCCCGGGCATCACGAACGATGTCCCTGAGTCTCCGTCGTAGATTCCCTGCAAACTGGCCATAGGAGCGAGAAGCACCCGGATCGTCGACAGAATAATTATTTTCGAGCGGGAAAGTCAGCTCTTTGCCAAAATTAAGGCGCGCGGGTGTGAAACCGGTAGATCGGTTAACCGTGGTCCGGGTTGCGAACGCGAGTTCTGGAAGCTTCGCATCCCAATCACGGTGGCGCTCGGTGTGAGCGATCAACATCGACTTCAAATTTCGGTTTACCCGTTCGGTAATATTTGCCTGTGGGTGGTAGGGGGATGTCCGTTTGTGTTGTATTCCCAGGGCAGCACAGGTGTCTGTGAACACTTTGCTAGTAAAATACGTAGCATTGTCGCTGATTAATCTGGTAGGGAACCCGAATCTCGTAAATGTCTCCATCATGCAAGACCAGATATTTTGAGACGTCAGCGAACGCAACGGAAATAACTCAACCCACTTGCTAAAGTGGTCCGTGACGACCAACAAGTACTGGTTGCCACGAGGGCTGCGTGGGAAAGGGCCCATGACATCGACGGCAACGCATTCCCAGGGGGATCGACTCACAACGGGCTGCATCAGACCAGGGGGTTGACCTCCACGCGGCTTGGCTTTCTGACAAACCGGGCATGACCGAGCATACCTCAACACGTCCTGACGAATGCCTGGCCAAGTAGCAGTGCGGCTTAACTTCTCAAAAGTCTTACAGCCACTACTGTGACCGGCCAGAGCGGAGTCGTGGTAATATTTAATAAAAGACGTACGAAGTCGGCGAGGTATCACGGCTCGGAATGGGGTATCTGAGGGGTCACCCTCCTCGTCGTCGATCTGAGGTATATACCGTAGCAGGAGACCATCTTCGGCTAGCAAGTACGAGTCGAAACCCATGTCAGCGTCTCTGTTGCCACGCCGGTCACGTGAAGACAACCACTCAGAGACCCTGCGACAAAGCCCATCGTTCTGCTGTGCTGCACGAAGCTCATTTCGGCTAATCAAAGTACCCCAGCGCGAGCCAGCATCTATCGCAGCCACTACATTGGCATCCTCGTGCACGTGCTCTTCGCCGAGTGGAGCGCGCGACAAAGCGTCTGCGACTTTGTTTTGTGAACCTGGCTTGTGCACAATGGTGTAGTCATATTTTTGAAGCGTAAGTGCCCAGCGTGCTAATCGTCCTGCCGGATTTTCCAGCCGCTGAAGCCAAGACAAGGCGGCATTATCCGACTGGATCACAAAGCGCGCGCCATCAAGATACATGTTGAATTTCTGCAGGGCGAATATGATGGCTAGGCACTCAAGCTCGCAAACGTTGTAATTCCGTTGAGCTGCTGTCAACGTATGGCTAGCAAACGCTACGGGTCGTAAGACACCATCAAAGTCTTGAAGCAGCACAGCACCCAAACCGTAGCCGCTCGCATCGGTTTGCAGTACAAACGGGCGGTTGAGGTCTGGGAGCTTCAAAGATGCTGTTTCAGCAATAGCTCTGGACAGTTGGAGGAAAGCATTTTGCTGTGCCTCCGTCCAACGCCACTTGACGCCTTTGCGCAGCAGTTCGTTCAGAGGCCGCGTTATCTCTGCACAGTGGGGTATAAACTGGCGGTAAAATCCAACCAT
This sequence comes from Ixodes ricinus, assembly GCA_037355805.1. NCBI lineage: Eukaryota > Metazoa > Arthropoda > Arachnida > Ixodida > Ixodidae > Ixodes > Ixodes ricinus. The sequence continues at coordinate 23,811 of JAZHYW010001851.1, read as the reverse complement.
GCCAAGAAATCGCTGCAAACTCTTTGCATCATGGGGGAGGAAACTCTGTTATGGCCTTCAGCTTGTCCTCGTTAGGGCGAAGCGCTCCATCGTCGATTACAAAACCGAGCAGGTTAATCTTAGATGTTGCCAGTTGCATTTTGCCTGGATGGACTGTCAAACCAGCATTCCGCATGCGCTCGAGAATAGTCCGAAGATGTACAAGATGTTCTTCAAACGAGCGTGAGAAGACTACTACGTCATCCATGTATGCCATGGCGTAGTTGTGCCGTGCATCTCCGAGCACGATGTCCATAAGACGCTGGAATGTGGCAGGAGAATTGCTCAAGCCAAAAGGCATGCGCACAAACTCGTACAATCCTCTGTAGCATGTGAACGCTGTTTTCTCGATGTCAGCGGGTTCGACCTCTATCTGGAGGAAACCGCGACTGCAGTCAAGAGTCGTGAAAAAGCTCGCGTTTCCCAAGTTGTACATGATCGACTCAATCGAAGGGTACGGGTACGCGTCACGAACGGTTACCGCATTCAGGCGTCGATAGTCGACGCAAAGCCGAGCCGTTCCGTCCTTCTTGGGGGCAAGGACGATCGGGAAGGCCCAAGGGCTCTGCGACTCACGTACTGCACCCGTGTCGATCATCTCTTGGAGCGCCTTGTCCAGCAGGGCTCGTTTGTGTACGCTGATCGGTCGAGGGTTGCAGCGTAGAGGACGTGTATTTCCGGTGTCAATTGAATGCTTTAGGACACCGGTTCTGCCGGGGTTCTCCGTGAACATCGGCGAAAACTCCTCCAGGAGTCTCTGGAGACGCCGCTTTTGCTGGTCCGTAGCAGGACACTTCTGCAAAGAATCGCTTACCGCACATGGGAGTCGCAAAGCAGGCGTTATAACGTCAACGTTATTGACACTGACGATACAATCCTCTCGCCTCGTAAACGGGATCAGTTTCCCGTCACTAACAAACCGGTAGCCTTTGTTCGGAAAGTCAAGAACCAGGTTCTCCCCGAAAATAAAATCTCGTCCCAAAATGACCGGTACCGTGAGACCAGGTAAGCAAACGAAACGCTGGCGGCGTTTTTTCTCGTTGAACCCGATCTGTAACCTCACGGCTTGACTCGCGAGCATTTCTGGTCCCGACGCTAGCTGTAAGCGCACGTTAGTCTCACGCAGGTTAGCTTTCTGCTCTTTGCAGCGTTCAATCAGGTAGTCCCCAATAAGTGACAAACTCGCACCGGTATCAATCAGCGCTGCCACAGCTATTCCGAGCACTGTAACTGTCATACGAGGCTCAATTAGCTCAGGGTCAGGCTGGATTCGACATACCGATGGTAGTGCTGCCGGGTTGTCCATGGTCACCGCGGCCGGCGGGCGCTCAGGGGTCAACGCCGTCGGCCGTGCTGGTTTTCCGAGACCGCAGGGCGGTTGCCCAGCAAATCCGGGCAGTCTCGGCGGAAGTGACCTTGTCGGCCGCAGCCAAAGCAGCGCACCGAAATGCGGCGGTCAGTGTCGTGTGTCTGGCTGCTTGGAGCTTGTCGTTGCGGCCTGTTGCTTCCCTCGTTGGGCCAGCGATCCGCGCCCCGGAGCGAATCACGGGGGTGTGACGTTAAACGGCTTTCACCCTGCCGTGGTCGGGATCCAGCCGGCCAGGCACTAGGCCGGGGGTCCAAGCCACCGGGTGGTGCTCTCCCGCGCTCCCGCTGTCCGAAGGCGTAGGGGTCCAGCGCGCGGGGGGAAGGACCGCGCCATACTCCTGGGGTTGGCGCTGAGTCGGACCTCTTCTGGGCCCGGGAGCTGACCAGGCACAGGACGGTTCGAGAGCTTCCTCGGGCGGCGGTGGCGGCCGGTACTGGAGCTCTGCCAGAAGCGTCTCTTGGATGCCGCGAGCGTCCCGGGCCAGGTGCTCAAGGTTCTCGTAGGTGCGGCCATGTAGGTAGGGTCGGAATCTGGGGTGGCTCTGCTGTACGACCCGAGCAACCCTGTCCGACTCCGGTGTCGTTGGGCAGGCCCTATCGAAGAGCTCCTGCATCACCCGGACGTATTCGACCAGGGTCTCGTCCGGGTGCTGGGTTCGGCGCTCCAGTTCTCGCTGGACTCGAGACTGGTACCCAGGCGGAAGAAATTCGTCCTGGAACTTCCGCCGAAAGTCTTCCCAGGACAGGAACGGGGCCACGATGCGCCACCAGCGGGCTGCACTCGCCTGCAACGCAACGGGCAAAACGCGCGCGAGGACGTATTCGTCGGAGGCGCCCGCAGCAAGCTTGTAGGCCGCCAGCTCTGCGAGGAAGTCGGCCACGGACTTCCTGTCGTCGTAGCCGGTGTAGGTTGGGACCAGCACCTGGGGACGCGGGCCACGACCTTGAAGTCCCGGGTCAGCCAGCAGCAGACGTTGTGTGACCGTGTCACATAGGTTGGCCACCCGAGCCATAAGGCCTTCCGCGTCCGGCTCGTCTCCGCTCTCGGCTTGGTCAGCGGCGGCTCTGCGGCGGCTCATCGCGAAAGCGGCCGCGAAAAGGAAAAAACACAAAAACCGAACAAGAAAGAGCACAAAGGAACAGAAGACGAACACTTAATATACACTATGCACAATTGAGACGACGGCCAAGCCGCGATGGCGAAGATGGCGTCCGGTGGCCGAAGCCTAGTCGAACGGCCACGTAGGCCTAACGGGCAGGGCAAATTCAAAAGGGGAAAACCCGGCTAAAAACGCCTAAAACGGGCTAAAAGGCCTGCGGTCCATCCCACGGGAGAGCAGTAGGCCCCGCGTCGAGCGCCAAATAATACTGTGGGGATCTGTCCCACTGCTCGCCCGCAAGAAATTAGACACGCAAGTCAGGACACAACGAAAACACACCTTTACTTCGTTCAGGCCAGGCTTCGAGTGCCTGCCGCCGAGGCCCTCGTGAGCCCCGCACGCGATCGTTCGAGCTCGCGCCCCGTGCCCGTCGCACGCTCCTGTCGGTCACCGCAGCGCTACTACACACCCGCATGTCGCTTTCCACATATATCATATATATGTGGAAAGCATATATCATATATATATATATATATATATATATATATATATATATATATATATATATATATATATATATATATATATATGTATATATATATGTGTGTGTGTGTGTGTAAAAATATAGACATCGTGCTCCTTCCTAACAATATATATATATATATATATATGTATATACAGGGTGTTTCACGAAAGGTGGACAAATTCGATATTTCGAAAACTACGCGTCGCACTAAAAAAAGGATCGTGCCGTTTTGGTCCTGAGCCAGGGGCCTATTTAGGAAAATTATTAAAGTCCGAGATAAATATATTGTTATTTATTTTTGCGTAATTAACTTTTTTAATATTGGGTTTAAGGGCATGGTTTCAAAGAGAAAATTGCTCAGTATCATAAATAAACACTAAATCAACAAATTGCAGAACGATAGAAGGCACGCGAAGCATTTTACGCCTTTCTGAAAATGTTTGGAGAGTGGCGTCTCCACGGACCCCGAGCCATGCGGGTTCGCCCGCCCACGTCTGGCTGTGCGTGGCTTTCCCGTGTCCGGGGAAAAGGGCATCCTGGTGGTTGAGCCGAGCCCGGGGTAGGTTTGGACCCTTCGGGGCCCCCCGGGTGAGGCAATACACCACTTCGGCCCCCGCTTCCCGTAGACGGGTGTCCTGGCTTGGCCCGACCAGGATGATTCAGTCAGTCGCCATTTCTTCTACTATCCCCTCTTTTCTTTCTCTTTCCTTCCTTCTCCTATTCTTCGTTTTCACCTTCTTTGGCGGCAAGGGCTAACCTTGGGTGGCGACAGAACTCTCTCTTGACCCACACTTGGTTATAGCATCCTAGTAGCACTGATAGAGTAACATACTCAGACAAGCCATACCTGTTATGAGATGTTACCTATCCCCTTGTTGGACTCCGCGGTGGGTGGTGCGCTACGGACGCCGAAGTTTCTGCCCTTCATATGGGTTCCAAACAAAAACCTCTCCTGATCGGACCCTGAAAAGGGTCCGGACCGAAGTATTCACCAAAGAGACATCAACCGCAGCCCAGAATAGCTTCAGCCGCTTTCTGGTAATGCACTCAGAAAATGGAAAACCACTTGCCAAACTTTCACCATTTCTTATTTCAAAGACTTTAGAAAACCTAATCGGTAAAAACTTTAAAGCAAAGAAACTAGCATCTGGCGACTTGCTCGTTGAGGTGGAAAACGGAGTGCAAAGTGTTGTTCTTTTAGACTTAAACAAGATCTCGGACTACAAAGTATCTGTCTCCCCTCATCGCACCTTGAACAGCTGCCAGGGCGTCATCTCAGAGGACGACCTGCTGGAGTCTAGCGAAGAGGAGATCTTGGAGGGCCTTTCCGGGCAGGGTGTAGTCGCCGTGCGACGCATCTCCATACGCAGAGATGGACAGGAGAGACCATCGAAGCACTTAGTCCTCACTTTTGCTTCCACCGTGCTGCCCGAGAACATCAAGGCAGGCTATCTTCACTGCAAGGTGCGCCCCTACATACCAAACCCGAGACGATGTTTCAAATGCCAACGATTCGGTCACAGCTCTGTTACCTGTCGTGGGAAAACGACTTGTGCAAAGTGCGGAGCTACAGACCACCCAGCTGACACATGCGAGGGTACACTTCTCAAGTGTGTCAACTGCTCTGGTGCCCATCCCACCTACTCCCGAGCCTGCCCAAAGTTCCAGGAGGAAAAGAAAATCCTAACGCTGAAGATTAAAGAAAACCTCACCTACCCTGAGGCAAGGAAGCGATTTTCCTTCCTCCAAGGAGGCACCTATGCCGAGGCGGCTGCCAGGGGGCAGCGCCGCCACTAAAGGCAACGGTGGGCACTCAGTACAGTCTTCGTGACTTGGAGTGCTCACCCAGCCCCCCAACCACCAGCGAGGCCTCTGTGGGTTCTCAGACCCCAGCGGGCCCGCCCAAAGTCCCACGTGCCAGGACGGTTCCCCATCGTCCTGGCCCTAAGCCCCGAGTGGTGCTTGACACCACTCCCTCTCAGAGCAGCGAGGGGCCCACTCCTTCCACTTCACAGCGGGAGGAGGAGGCCATGGAGGTATCTGCCGATCCGACAGAACCACCTCCACCCGCCAAGGGAGGTACAAAACATACCCCCGAAAAGGGGGACCAAAAGAGAAAACCTCCTCGTGTCACTGCCCCAACGAGTGTAACATAGCTTGTGTCCACTCACAGCTATGAACCCCACATTTTTCACATTTTTAACATTTTTAACATTTATTTAATTAACCTGTGATGGGTCATTTTAGTTTCATGCAGTGGAACTGTCGGGGTCTCCTCCACAATATAGATGATGTTCACTTTTTACTTAATGAGCTACGCCCAATAGCTCTAGCATTACAGGAGACCTATTTGACGTCCACACATACACAAGTTTTACGAAACTATCACGTCTTCCGGAAAGACCGCCCATCTTCTCATTCATCCGGTGGTGTTGCCATTGTTGTGCAGAGTGGGGTGGCATGTGCCCAGGTCCCCCTTGACACGCCCCTCGAGGCTGTGGCAGCACGTGTTCTTACGGACCGCCTCATTACTGTTGTTTCACTGTACCTTCCACCACACGCCCCCGTACACATTCATGACCTTCAGAAGCTTTTAACCCAACTTCCACAACCTTTTTTAATCTTAGGTGATTTTAATGCTCATCAAACCATGTGGGGCAGTGCACGAGTTGATTCCCGCGGAAAAGTCATTGAACGGTTTTATTGTCTTCAAACTATATGTCTTTTAAATAACAAAGCCCCAACCTTTTTAGTGCTGCGCACAACTCTTTCACCTGCATTGATTTATCTATTTTATCACCATCATTGCTTCCTTGCTTTTCTTGGAAGGTTTTACATAATCCATTTGGCAGCGACCACTTTCCAGTTGTTTTAGAGAGTGTGGTCGATCTCCCCACACTACAAAAGCGTATGCCTAGGTGGAAACTTGACAAGGCGGACTGGGAACGTTTTAGCCTAGCTGCTACACTTGATGCTTCACTATTGGCCACTCTGTCCCCTGATGAGGCTACAACATATGTTACTCAACAGATAGTCAATGCAGCTGAGCACTCTATCCCACGTACCTCCGGTAATTTGCCAAAAAGTGCAAGCCATGGTGGAACAAGGACTGTTCAACCACACTTACAAGACAAAATCGAGCCTGGGATGTCTTTCGTAGGTACCCTACCGTGGACAACAAAATTGAATTTAAGAGACGAAAAGCGCAAGCCCGCTGGACAAGAAAGCAGGCAAAAAAGAAATCCTGGATGAAATATCTCTCTTCTATAAGTAGTTTTGTTACGGCTAAAGAGGTATGGGATCGTGTACGCAAAATCAAAGGTGACTACCGGGCCTTTACCATTCCAGTATTTAATCTGCCTTTGGGGTCAGTCAAAGATGTTGCCAATGTTCTTGCGAAGCATTTTCATAGTGTATCTAGCTCTGATAATTATAGTGCTGAATTTAAACAGTTTAAATCTCGCGCAGAGAGTTGCTCTATTTCTATGGGGGGGTCTAACTCGCAGCCATATAATGGGCCCTTTACAATGTGCGAGCTAGAACAAGCTCTTGAGTGTAAAAAAGATGTCTGCACCGGGGCCAGACACATTGCACTATGTTATGCTTCGAAAGTTGTCACGTGACTCGCTCAGAACACTCCTTCTTTTTTTCAACTCTCTGTGGGAGAAAGCATGCTTCCCCCAGGCATGGAAGCGGGCTCACATCATACCGCTCCTGAAACATGGCAAAGACGCTACGCTCCCTTCCAATTACCGACCCATTGCACTCACTAGCTGCCTGGGAAAAACATATGAGAGACTAATTAACAGACGGTTAATGTACCTTTTAGAAAAAGAGAACCTCTTTGCAAATAACCAGTGTGGCTTTCGTCGCGGACGATCTGCTGTGGATCACTTAGTCCGCCTGGAAACAATAATCCGTGAAGCTTTCGTGCATAAACAACACTGTGTCTCCGTTTTCTTTGACCTAGAAAAAGCATACGATACCACATGGAGGTTTGGAATACTTAAAGACCTTTACAGCTATGGTATTCGGGGCCGAATGCTGAAGTGTATAGGAGACTTTTAACGGATAGGACGTTCCAGGTTCGACTGGGCTCTACTTTGTCAGATCCATTTGTTCAAGAAAACGGAGTTCCTCAAGGGGGCATCCTCAGTGTCACTTTGTTTGCAGTCAAGATAAATTCCGTTGCCAGAATTTTCCCGTCTTCCATCTCATACTCACTTTACGTAGACGATCTTCAAATCTCGTGTTCCTCCTGTAACAGTTTCACCTGTGAACGCCAGCTTCAGTTGGCTCTAAAGAAACTTGGTAGTTGGGCAGACGAAAATGGATTTAGATTTTCTCCAGATAAAACGGTTTGTGTGCCGTTCTCCTTGCGCCGTGGGCTACCTTTGAATCCAGACCTCGAACTGAAAGCCATGCGGTTGCCTGTTAAAAATGAGCACAGGTTTCTGGGTGTGATCTTTGACAGGAAGCTTACTTTTATTTCCCACTTGAAGTGTCTTAAGGAAAAATGCCTTCAAAGTATGAACCTCTTAAAAGTCTTGGCTAAGAAGACTTGGGGATCAGATAGGAGATGTCTGCTGCGCCTATACAATTCCCTTGTGCGATCCCGTCTTGATTATGGTGCTATAGTGTATGGATCAGCGCGACCATCGGCTCTGAAAATGTTGGATCCAGTGCACCACCTTGGATTACGACTCGCCACGGGCGCTTTCCGTACATCCCCCATTCTGAGTTTATACGCAGAGTCCAACGAGTTGTCGTTGGATAAAAGACGCCAATATCTAAGTATGACATATGCCTACAAAATATTAGCTAACCCTCGCCATCCAACATATGATTCCATAAAACGTTCAAGGTTCTTTCGCCTTTTCGAAAACAAGCCCAGCATTGTACGTCCACTCAGCCTCCGCCTTGCAGAATATCATACATCTCTTCAGATTTCTCCCGATGGAATGTCCCTACTCTCACCAGTTGACTGTATTGCTCCCTGGGAGAGACTGCCGGTTTGTTGCGATTGGTCGCTTACGAAATATAATAAGCACTGTGTTACTTCAGTGGTTATCCTGCAAGATTTTCAAGAGTTGCAGACAAAGTATGCTGATTATTGTCAGTTTTATACTGATGGTGCTAAAGCTCAATCCTTCACTGGATGTGCCGTGTATTCTGAGAACTTTTCTAGAACTAAGCGCCTTAATTCGATCTGCCAGTATCTTTACAGCAGAACTGCATGCAGTGTTGTTAGCAATTGACCATATTAGACTGAAGAGAAAAGCAAGGTCGATTATATATGTGGACTCTCAAAGTGTGATCACTGCAATTAGTTCCCTCAAAGACACCAAAAATATGCTTGTACAGCTTGTGCGTACCAAAATTAATCGTGCATTGCAGAACGGACATCATATTATACTTTGCTGGGTTCCAAGTCATGTAGGTATATTGGGTAACGAAAAAGCTGATAGGATGGCTTCTTCCTCCAGGAACCTTCGGCAGTCAGCAGCCTCGTTACCTTACCAGGATATCAAACCGGTCGTGAGGGCATCAATTTTCCAGAGATGGCAGACAGAATGGGACGAAGAATCCGACAATAAGCTTCATTTCACCAAGCCCATTCTTGGACTGTGGGAGAGTGCCTCTTTAAAGAATCGATTTCATGAGGTCTTGTTATGTCGCCTTCGCATAGGCCATTCCTATATAACCCACAAATATCTCCTCTGTGGAGAAGACCCACCCCGATGTATACACTGCGGGGATGATGTTTCCATCCTACACATTCTATGGATTTGTCCCGGTCTTGATGAAAAACGACGGCATCATTTTCCTGAATTGTTTAGATATCGTATACCTTTTCACCCTGTTCTTTTACTAGGAGATCACCCTCTTGATCCCATTTGAACGAGTGCTCAGTTTTATTTCTAGCACTGGCTTTTTACACCAGCTTTAATGCCCATGATAATGACGAGCAACGTCCCATTTTATCTAGAATGTGAATGAACAACCTAGTTTGGCGCACTTTGGCCTCAGTAGCATTTTGCGCCATAAAGCCTCCAATCATCATCACCTTTCTGAAAACCGTAGAGATTCGACGGGTTTTTTTAGTTTCGGTTTTTTATCGAAGTGCATCTCCGCCCTGCCAGCACCGCGCTCCCGTGGAGAGATAGTGCATCCAACCTGTGCTGCGCTGCTCATCGCGCGACGCAGCAGAGGCTGGCTGCTCTATCCCGTACGGAAATCTTATGTCTGGGCCAAATCTGGCCATATGAAACATTATATGATTATATACGGCGTATATACAGACTTATCTGGCGTATATACAGACTGATATGGCCTATATGGCTATACTTTTATTCGGTGTATACACAGCCTTATCTGGTGTATATACAGAGTTATCTGGCGGCCGGTTTTCAACATATTAAAAAGTAAAAAAAGCTATAAATTTACTTTGTTAGCAAAATGTGAATGACTCACTTTTCGCAATCTAAATATTGAGCACAAATAATCCCTGAACATCAGCTTTGGCAAGCTTAAGTTCGAGATTATTTGTGCTAATTTTCACGAGGATTTCAATGTAGACTTAATTATTTTGAAGTGTTAACATTACGCCGGATTAGACAATTTGCTGAATCTCAGTCACCTTCGGCCCGGTGCTCTAGGAATCATGGGGACGATGTTCCATCGGCTGCCTAGTGATCGGAAATTTCCGACCAATTCTATGCGGTTACACAGTTTTGAGTGTGATTCGGAGTCACCCCGAACAAGTGTGGTATTGAACTCAAGTAGCCTGTCATGTCACTTTTAAAATTTTCGTCGCCAATAGTCAGTAACTGCGTATTCGTGTTCAACCTTCAACCTGGATGAGCTGCAGACATATCTCTTACGTTATTATCATTCTCGTACAGCTTCAAATACGCTGATATAAAGTTAGAAACGCTGTAAACTCTAGGAACAGCTCCGCTGAATCCGAGCTAAATCCCGGTTTTGGTTGTTCTGATTTCTCGGTTTTTTAGTAATTCCTGCCAAAACAACAATCACTGAGAATGATAATATTGTAAGAGATTTCGGCGCCCTCAGCCTGGTTGAAGGTTGGACAGAAAGCACAGTATCATAAACGCTGCCATTTGACGAGAAATTTTAAAAGTGATATGACAGGTCCTTGAGCTTTATGGGACGCTTGTTCAGGGTGACTACGAATTACACTCGAAACCGTGTAACCATGGAATTGGTCAAAACTAGTTATCACTAGATAGCTGAAGGATGACCGTTCCCATGATACTTCGAGTGCGGGCCGGGGCACTTGGGAGAATTGTAGATAATAAAAAGATATAAAGTGCTGATTTCAGGCTTGTGTCCTTTTGATATGCCTGGCCAGATCTGGAATCTCCTTACTTAGCCAGATCTGGGATTTCCATACCTGGCCAGGGATATCAGGCTATATCTGGCATTATGAGGCTATATCTGGCAGATATACCATATCAGGTTATATGTGGCCAATGTTTGATATGGCCATATCTGAAATCTTCAGATCTGGCCAGATATAAATTTTTTTGTAAGGTGATCTCTCCACGGGGCGCGGTGCTGCCGGGGCGGAGATGCACTTCGATAAAAAACCGAAACTAAAAAACCCGTGGAATCTCTACAGTTTTTCAGAAAGGCGTAAAATGCTTCGCGTGCCTTCTATCGTTCTGCAATTTGTTGATTTAGTGTTTTTTATGATAGTGAGCAATTATCTAATTGAAACCATCCCTTAAACCCAATATTAAAAAGTTAATTGCACAAACATAATTCACAATATAATTACTCTCGGACTTTAATAATTTTCCTAAGTAGGCCCCTGGCCCAGGACCAAAACGACCCAAGCTTTTTCTTTGGTGCGACGCGTAGTTTTCGCAATATCGAATTTGTCCACTTTTCGTGAAACACCCCGTATATATATATATTTGAATTATTTATTACAATATTATTTATAAAAGGAGGAGGAGGAGGGCAAAGTACGGAAACAGTTCTTCCTTATACACTCCCTCCTTTTCCACCTCCTTTGGTTACGCCGACGGCGATGACGACGCCAATGCCGGAAACCACGTGAACGAGCGCTGAAGAGCTGCGCTCTGAAAAAAAGACGGCATGCTGGAATGTTTTTAAGATGGTTGCGCGTGTTGGTGTCGAAGTTACAGACAACGAAAGAGGAACATGGATGGACAAAAACGAGAACAGAGACTATTGGTGGGTTATCGTAAATTGGAATATTTTGCAAGAGCATTACAACATCGTTCACTGCGATAAACAAATAATTATAAAACCAGTAAAAAGTTTTTACTTATGCATATTACGCGACACCCAAACATATCTTAAATTCCTCGGTCCTGAGCAACATAACCCCATTTCGCTTTAAAATTAACTTTCCGCCCCAATCACAGTTTTGACCATAGATCCATATGAGTGACTATTCCCAGTGACCCCTGTAAGATTTGAGGTCTTGACTTTCTAAAGTGTCGTATATATAGCAATATTTGAAATTTAGAAGCTTCTAAAATAATGTGTGGTGTTCAGGAAAACTACTTGCACGCGCCCCTGCTTTCAGACGCACAGGCCCAGAGAAAATGAGCTATACACTTAGGAATTCACAGGGTGAGAACGACGGGGCGTCTCTCTCGAATACGCCGACCTTTAGCGCGCGCTTGTTACCTTCCACAGCGCTGTGACACGCGCATGCAATGTTCAAGGCACAAGGACACTCGAAGCGTTCCATGAGGTTGCAAACTCCTGCTGCCTATCGTGAACTGAAGGACATCCATGTCGTTTCAAAGATGTCAGTGGCTCTTTTCTGGAAGAAACAGTGCAGTACGCCAGCATGAACCGTTTTGTTTTTCTAACATTAAAATGCCCCTCTCACCCTCAAACGCACCTCAATGAGTGTCCAGCCACTCATAGAGTGAAAAGGGCATGACGCGTCTATCGAACTCACGGCTCACCGGCACATACTCCATGCCTTCCGTCACGCTTTGTCTAGACGCTCGTGCCCGACGCGCACGTGACGCCAAAGTGCTGTCAAAAATTGGAAGATCGCGCTGCAGGCGGGACAGCTGAAGCTTCTGCCTGGCCGTTCTCTCCTAGTGACTACGGCTATTGATAAGGTTAAGAATGATTTATAATAATGCGAAAGCCTTAACTGTCCCATGGAGCGAAGCCGGCGTTTTCTGCAACCGTCAGTAGCTGAAAAACGGCACCCACAAGCGGACTTCTCATTGACTGCGTCGCGTCATATCAGATGCTTCGTCACGGAAGCCGGCCGGGCGCTCAAGGACAAACCGGGCGCGCCTCAGAAATGAAACACAAAGAAAAGCACAGCAACGCAGATGCATCGTCACGGAAGCCGTGGAGCCGGAGCTTAAATTCTTGATTTTTTAAATTATTTTCTTCAATTCGCTTTAATCCGTGTTTTTTTTTATTTTCGATTTCCTTCTATTTTAATGAACCGGCTCGTAACTTATTTCTGGCATTTATTGGTATATACCCAAAACACGGTACACTAGACATAATACAAGATAAATGCTCGGAGCTTTATGAATTGTCGTCTCTGAGGGCTGGAGCAAGTCAACATAAGGGGACAAGCGAGAAAAGACGACGGAGACACCGACGGTGTGTCTGTTGTATTTATTGCGTTTCTCAACGTAAAAACCCTCACGGTAACATTAAACCAACACGCTCTCCGGGTTATCTGCGTTCATTCCTTCGTTCCACTCGTGACCCAGCGGTGCTCAGAGAGTCACGCAACCGCTCGCGTATCCGACCACACCAGTGACGGGCGGACGGTCGGGTGAACGGATGTGAGGAGACCGCGTGTCGGGCCGGAGTCTAACGTTTTTGAACGACCGTTTCACACGCCAATGCAGACGCATTACGCTTCCGTTCGAACCCCTCCTCGGCCGGCTTTAAATATAAATCTGAAACGCGGATCGCGTGTGAACCCGGCAGAAGATGGAAGTCTGCGTCCGTCTGCCTTTGAACCTTAGCGTCGCTTGTATACGAGAAGGCGGCCGACAAGTGCGCGAAGACGCACGCGTGTACAAGCACGGGCAGGTAATATACATACAGTCTCTCTTCCCTCAAAGTTAGCTTCGCTTTTGGCTTAGGCACGTTGCCTGGATTGAGCGACAAATCTAGATTGCAGGCCAAAACAGGTTTCGGTTGCGAGAAACAAAATTTGACATGAGAGGAGTGATATATTGAGAAGTACCATGATGAAGAGCAGGAGATATCTTCTTTAGCACTCTGGTAAAATTTGAGAACTATAAACCGTTCACCCTATGTGAGATTTGTTTTTTTTTCTGAGCGTTTTTTTAAGAATTTGCTATTGTTTGGAAACGAGAAAATAATGCGATGTTGGGAAGCACAGTAACCTAGAGAATCCAAATGCTTTCACACAAATGAATATTGATCGAATTTAGAGGAATATATTTACACATCATTGGTGAGATAAAACATTATGTATGCGCGCAAGGATGGGACGTTCTATTTAAAGGGAGATATTACCCGTTTGAGTTTTTTTCCTGCCGTTTGATAAATTGTAAATGAAACATACCCAGTATGTAATTCATCTGCCCGTTTCAAAAACACATAGCATGAACACCATTTTTCTGTACTTACGACAAGAAAGGTTGCACCACAAGTCGATTGTACGACAAAAATTATAGTGAAAATGTTTTCATATTGTACTGCTTTACCTCGATTATTGTTAGTGCACAATCATGCACTAATTCCTATCCTGGAATGCCTTAAATTTATTTTCACTACTAACACTTTCATTTTGCAAGATAAAAAACGTTTATGAATTCACATATAGTGAACTTTTAAGCACCAATTGGTACGTAAATCACGCGATTGCTCACAAAAACGTTGAAAGAAAGAATAGTCCATAGAGTTTATACCTATTGTGTTATATTGCGACTAAAGGCAGTTCAAAAGTACCAACCCTAAATACCGAAAACTAGCAGATAAAAGTCCAGCCAGTCAATATCACCCTCACAAACTATAGGGCGGTGCAGGTGTTGAAAATAAAGTCACATTTATATCTACAGCATAATTCTACACCCAACACAATCCTGACTAAATGTAACCGATAAACATAAATTCACGGAGGAAAAACAAAAAGTGCTAATTTATTTATTTCCACTTATTTCAGTTACTATCACTCCTTATTAGCTATTATAGGTGTTGGTTATTCCGAAGTGCATAATAGAGCAATAGACTAAACATCAACACAAGTAAAAAGTTCACGTTGCATAAAGCGTTACATGGTGCGAGTTTGTTAACAAGAATAATTCTAATAAGACGACACACAACCGATGAGACATGACTTAAGAATGATAATGCATTAAAGTGTCATTTTATGAAGCGGTACATGAACAAAACTATAAAACAACTGACAAGAAACCGCTGTTAAGGGGAGCTCATTCTGATCACTGATCGCCAACGAAAAAATATGAATACATAAAATAATCTCTCATGCATTGATACTGCTAATGTATGTGGCGATGCTTATTTTTATATAATATTGACTGATGGGCTGTTAGGTAGCAACATTAGTTAATTACAAGCAGATGATTTTGTAACATAAACAAAGGCTTTAGACTTGTAATATTCCCTCGATATTTATGTATTCAAGAATTTTACGAACGTCAATGTAGTTGCAGGTATTTATCTTATACTTTTTCTTCTAACTATTTCAGATAATTTTGTTGCTGTCAAAGCGTTAGTGTGCACCGTTGATGTTTGATCTTGGTACCGCATACATTGATAACATATTTGATTTAAATTAGAACAAATTCGCATGTTTTATTTTCGCTAATTATAACCGTACCTTTGTGTTAAGTCCAAATCGAAACTAATTAACTCATTTTACTTCTTCACCGTATAGCATATCACCGCAAATGCTCTAATCGTTCTTTATCACAATATAGTTCACCAGACTAGAGTACTCAGTAATCAACTGAATACCCTACCATAATGTTTTCGCACATCTGGATACCCGTCACAACATAGACGTGCCATATTGGCATTATAACCCTTTTTTCTTGCATAATTTATGCCTAGAGTTAAGAAAGAATGGCAACATCTACCTGCATTACGTATCTCAATTGCTTATTATGTTTTTCTTTAGTTCAGGTGTTACAAAACAAGCATTTAGTTATTTACCAATTCTGCATTTTCCACTATTTTGCTTGTTTTCTTAGCAGTCCCTCTCTAATGCTTCTGTCCTGACGGTTGAATAATAGGTAATAAATACATAAATATATAAATACGATGTTTAAGATCGTGGTGGCGATTTGAAAATGTTTAATGTCTGCGTCCCCGGCATATACAAGGAATTGTCGCTTTGGTCGACTTCAAAGTACATAGAGACAACTAACCTGGTCGGCAGACCAACAGGCGTACACCGGGGTAAGACGCGTGGACACCGCGCGTTTCGCAGCTGCAACATAAAGTGATTTCTTCTCCTTAGTTGCAGGCAGCGACACCAGATGGCTCCTCGATATACGACTTATGGTAGCCTGTCGCGAGCACGGTTTCCAATGCTTCTCAATCGGAGACTTGATTGTTTTTAATGTCGTTTTTTGGGTGCGCCTCCTCACGTAAAACTTCGCACTTGCCATAAGCGTGTTGCTTTGGCACTGCTCGTTATCAACACTAGTTTCGTGACTCAACGGTGGCAATAACAGTTTTATGAACAGGTTAAAGTGGAGAGACCATTATCGTCGTGTTTGAGCCAGCGTCCGTCGAGGCCATAACAGACAACCCGAACGGAAAGCGGGCGCCGAGGAACGAGACTTTCTTGGGATTCTTTGTTTTTAGTTTTTCCTCAATAGCCCCGTCTTGACGGCGGAGACGTTGTCGGCTAAGACTACTGCAGATCGAGCCAAGAGGACTACATCTCGTCGATCGCGTCGCAGCGTGCGCCTTGCTGTGTGTTATCACGTATTCGCGCCTTGTCACGTGAGTTGAAACGTGGTGGCGTAAGTGTGAAACTAGCCCCAAACACTTCCGGTTCTGATCTAAACGGCGGATTTCACAGTATTTGCGAAATAAAATATACGCGCTATCTTCTGGAGATTTCTACTTATAGCACTGTCAGATTTATTTCACTCTTATGATAAAATAAAGAATAATAAACAAAATAAAATATACGCGAACCAGATCTGAGCCGGGAATGCCCAATAAATAACAGCATTGAGTTTCTTGCAAAAACAAAAATATAGGAGCGAATATACAACGTGTTCCCCCAAAAAATGTGCAGTGTATTCTTTAACAAAACAATATGCTAGGCATCGCCGAATGCTGGTTCCCCGCCTCCATGCAGCGCTACCAATCCGAACCATGATGCCAAAGTTTCAAAACTAAATGTTATCTTAGTAAAAATGTATACTGTAGTTGATTTTCTAAAATGTTCAATGTGAAAATGGGGCCCATTTTTGCCTAATTTCGATAACTAACCTCCTTCAGGTGCATGTATTATAAGAGGTTCATTAACCGCTATTTTTACATTGAAACTTTTTGAAATTTGTTTATCACTTTTGAATAAGTTAACGGTTAGTCCTGGAACTTTGGCGTCTGTTTCTGAGCGCTAGTGCTACATTGGTGGAGGGGTGGATTGGACGCATCATCAGGTTCTGTTACTATGCCCAGCGCAAGTTCTTTTGCTTATTTCACATGGGTTGCGATGATGTTGGAACGCTGATCTCTTATTGGCTGATTGAAAAAGAAATAGTGGGTAGACTTCAAGGTATCTAGCAGTGAAGTATACACAAATCCTTTCAATCAAAACGAATCGGAGCTCGGCGTCGTTCTGTCGTCATCTCAACTCCTGCGCAAGAAAAAAATGACTTTCTCTTAGTATTGAACTCGACTGCGATAATCATCTGTCGTGGATTGCCATTTAAGTAATTAGGGGGCTCTCAGCCTAAATTGAGGGCGTAGAGTTTTTATATACAAAAAGATTGGTGGCAGGTACCACGACTTCCTCGCTGACGTGTCCACGAAATCTCAGTTTGCCATTTGAAATATAAAGCATTAAAATTGCCTCTAGAAATTTCCCTATTGCTGCTCTTCATAAACGAGTCATGATATAACAGGATAAGGATGCTTTCTCCTTAGGGCGCTATTTCCTACCCTGTCCTCGCTTTCTGAACATTACTTCCTCCTCCGCCGTCCCACACAGAGGCGGGACGGGAATTTCTAGAGCGGCTCAATGTTCGCAAGGAGAAGAACCGCAAAAGGCGTGACGTCAAAATTAGTGTCTGAAGTATGTTGTTACGTCACAGGGTTCATCAATTGAGGAAACGAAAATGTTTGTAGAAATTTGAGATTCTCGAATTAATTTTCTCGTTAGATCTTTGTTATTTTGGTTTCATAATTTGGCATTGTAAATGAAGGAACGTCAAATCGCTTAATGTGGTATGACCCTACGATCGCTATCAATGGGCTAGAGAGGGGGACACTTTTAAGATGTATGAGACACACTCCAGTGTTGCTAAAACGGAGCAATTATTCCGGGTTTCTATTTTTTTTGCCTACCGGTATAATGCATTATTGACGGCATGCGGTTTGTCAAAGTATGTGCTCCGCGCGCGCTCAGTGAGAATATTGCATTTTTTTTTCTCCATGGCACAGGAACGAAATGAAAGAACCCTCTGTGAATATGGCTCTGGTCAAAGAGGGCTACATAAATGAGAATTCAAGTGAAAACAGCAAGATTTCACGTCATATATTCCAAAAAGGAGGTTTTGAATATACCACACTAGACAAGACCTACGCGCAGAAAATTCAACGTCGGCACATTATAATCACTCAGAGCTTAGGAAACGCCGGCGTCGCGAATTCTATGCTTAATATTATTGCTCCAGATTTAATCAGATCTCGACATACGGCGATAAGAACGCCGTGAAACAAATCATGAATCAGGCGTTTTTTATGGCATTAGTGACCATAAAACCCAATGATGACGGGGGTTCGAACAACACCATCAAATGCATGCGCGCTACGGCATCGAAACCACTTGAAAGGGTTTGCAAAAAAAAATCGGTTTCTACGCGCCTCGCTCTACGATTTACTATGAACGTGCGGCTAAATGGCGGGAGCTTGGTGCGAAAATGTCCACGAATAAGCTTACCTGGTTCGTTAAAGAAAAATAGCAGTTTAGGAAACTGTAAGGCAGCCTTCGCAAATTATATAGTTATGTCCGTGCTCGTCTGGTTGTATGTATCGCCGACATTTGTCAGAAGCGTCGAGCTCGCCGGTACCATGCCTAGCACACACTCTTCCGAAGCTTTTCACTACTCCAGCGCGCTTGTTTCTAATGTACAACTATGCGAGGGCAATATATTATTTTATTTGTAAATACAACAAACTGAATACAAAAACATGGAAATGCAATCCCTCATTATTTGTCAGGGGATGATCGGTCGGCGCATCGCATTTTTCCGTGTCTCAACCTGCCCCATCTGTCAGCACCATAAGCAACTAGGCGAGCACGGTTATAACATCGTCTGCAAAGGCTACCGTTTATCGCCCACAACAGTTCTCTCGTTTCTTTTTTTTTTAACCTGAAACTTTTGTTAGCTAGATTTTTAGGTGAAGTAAAGCTTCAGAAAACCAAACCGCACATTTCCCCGCTAAATTTAATTGGCAAACTGTAGTCACATAGCTTCATGCCACGTGACCTATACACAAATTGGTTTTAACGTCCAGGTGACGTGGTGATGTGGCCTGTACGCAAATTCAGGTTCCCAGCCAGATTTAGCGGGATAATTGACGTCACGTAACCTCAAAAGCAATTCAGTTTCTCCGCTAAAGCTTTCGGGAAAAATGACGTCATGTGGAATACACATGATTTCAGTTTATGCGCTGCCCGTGCTTCCTAATACTCCAAGGACACAGGTTAACCAGGCAGGAAAAGTGAGTGAGTCATTGAATCACTGAATCGATGCATTGGAAAGGAGTGGGTGTATTCAATCGGGTGGAGAGATGTGAAGAGACTTAGAGGCGCAGTTCGAAAATAAATGCCTTGAGGTAACTAGGGCTAAACCAAGAACGTTTGACATAGCAACACAACTGCCAATTCTTCCGTTATTTTGGCTTAACGAGTTAAATTTATTCGTTAATATCTTTACTCCAAACCACTACCAAAGAGCCGCATTTCCGTAATAAAATCACAGCGCAATACTTCGATAAACCGACTTTTGATCACCGTCTCAAGTGGGTTTAAAACGTTAGTGTACATGCGGTAAAATGATCAAACCCTCGCGCTAGAATTCTTAACGTCGTCCTGTTGAGATCGAGCACATACATCGGTTAAACACGTGTGCTACGTCGACCTTCGGCTAGAACTCGTGTTCGATTGGCTATGGGTCGTGCCCCTATTGAAAAATCGGGCAACAACTTCCAGTGACATTCGGTGGAAACAGGTTAATTTCGACCCATTTTCACCAGAAACCAGCGTAGTTTACCAGTTTATTGGTGGAAATATTATCGGCCACCAATTTTAGTTACCAGATTTCGGTGGACGTTTTACCGGAGCCATTTTCGGTTGAAGTCCGGCAAACAATTCCCATGACATTCAGTGGAAACAAGTTAATTTCCACTCATTTTCACCAGAAACTGGCGTCGTTTACCAGTTTGTGGTGGAAATATTACCGGAACACACTTTCGGTGAATGTTTTGCCAGAACCAATTTCGATTACCCGTCGCTGGAATCCTACCGGAAGCCCCTCTCGTTTGCCGGGCACCGAACTTCACTGGAAGCCGACGCAAGGGAAACGGCTAAAGGCAAGGAAGCCAAGACGAGCAGGGGGACTGAGTTTGTAATGGTGGCCGCCAATGCAGTGGAAATCTCGTGAGTGCGTGTTTTAGCTCGAGACGACGTTGTAATCCTGCAAGACGTGGGTGAAGCGACCTATTTTGACGATCCAAAAAGGTGAGCAGCAATCACCGGCAACTTGCTATTTGCGACAGGCAAAAGTCGGGGCTAGAGCAGGTACGAGACCACATGGGCGGCATTCTCGTGAGTGCGAGCTTTAGCTCGGGACGACGTTGCGACCCTCAAGAAGTACGTGAAGCGAACTGTTTTGACAATCCACAAAGGTGGGCACTTTTACCCGTTTTCATCCGAAACCAGTTTACCAGTCTGTGCTAGATTATTTGGCGGCAAAGAGATTTCGCTGGAATTTCACCGGCATCGGGTTTCCAGATTTTGTTGGAATCTCACCGTCAGCCACTTTCGTTTCCCAGACGACCCGGTTTTAATCATACCCGAAACGGGTGACTCGCTTCCCTGTTTACCGAACTTCACTCAAAGCCGACGCGAGGGAGGGGAAGCCGAAGCGAGGCGGGGGCTGGGCGTCCTTGGTGCCTCGCAGAGAGGGTGCGCAAGGACGAGTACTTACGCACACTCCCTCCCTCGCATTAGGTTCGTAAAAAAGTCGTTTTGCTGACTTTTTTTAGAAAGCCGGTTTGTTTTGTTTGTCAACGAGCAACGGCCGGCCAGGAACGAACGCTCAGTCTCGAATTCTCGTTTCATGTGTGCGACCTGTATCTTCCAGAGCAGCTGGGTGTACAGATGAAAAGGAGATATCTTTCAGTGACCTGTTTCTTACGCCTTTTTGTCCGTCCGGCTTCAGAAGCATCCAGCGAGCGAAAAAGACTGTGCCCAAGATTTCTCAACGGCGGCGGATGTTCGTTCTGCGCGGTCGTGGTTTTCGCTAAGCGTGATACTGACAGTGTGTATATGTCCGCCTGGTGCACCAGCAGCGACGACATCAGGGACGACATCGTGATCTGTGCCCGTGATTTCTCAACGGCGGTGGATGTTCCTTTCGCGCGTTCGTGGTTTTCGCTAAACGTGCTACTAAGAGTGTACGTGTGTGTGTCCGTGTGGTACTCCTGCGCGGTTTTATTACTGTACGTCTAGGAATTTACCCAGCGCCATTGTGAGTACCTTGAAAGATATCTTTTGCGACAAAGAACTTGGTTGTTCCTATTTGGTCTGATTGCTTTTGTCTACAGCTGTGCACATTGTTTCACTGGTATCAACCCTGTTAAATAAATACATAGAACCCTCAGGTCTATATGGACTAACCACTTTAATTGTTACCGAATCGTCCAGCATCTGGTAAACATACACCAACCATGGTTCACAGGCTTCCGCCTAAGTGCCTTCCATTGACTTCCGAAAAAAAGAAAAAAAAAAACACGGTAAATTCCGGCCAATTTTCAACAGTTTGCCAGAGTCTTTGCTGAACTTGTCATCCTTTCGTGCGGTAAAACGGAATGTAAGAGAATGGTGCCTCACTCTCGCGCAATAATAATTATATAATTACTTAGTAGTGTATTCGTTGCCCACATTCTTACATTATTGTTGTTTGTTTGTTTTGTTTCTCCAGTGTTCACTGTGTCATGGTACTTTGGTTCCTGCCTGGTCTCACATACAAGCATCTTTGCTTTCATGGGCCAGCACGCACACATGTATTTTTTCAAAGATAATAAAGACATTATTATTATTATCTGGTGATCTTCTGGCAAATTATGGCTTTACTGGAAGTGAAAAGAGTCCCATAATCCAATCAAATAGATTTTTACAGGAATAAACTTCCAGCAGAAAATCCGATGACATTCTGGTAAAAAACAATCTGCTGACATTCAAGTAAAAAATTGGTAACTTTCCTGTCAAACAACCGGTGACATTCCCGTAAAGTACTGCTTTACCGGAATGTCTGTATCATGCAAGTGCCACGATGGTATTTTGGGGTAGGGGAGACAATTCACGGCTTTCATTATTCTAGGTGGGTTTGGTTGGACGCCAGCGCTGCCGCAGTCCTCGGTTGGGAGTCCCGAACAATCACTGAGTCGAAGGTCGCAGAGTACTCCGACATTAAACGATGAAAAAGGAAAGGTGAGCAGACTTCGTCTAGAGTGTGTTAGGTAGTGCCTTGTTTCTTCATGTGCACGTAGGCATTTGTTATTTATTTATTTATTTGGTAATACTGCCACCATTCTGTAAAACGCCCAGGCAGGAAGTGTACAAAAACAATAATGAAAAACAAGCAGAAGCAGTGCAAACAAACAGACAGAGCCACTACTCAACAAAGTGCGAGAGTAGTGCTTCACTAAAAGTATCTAATGATCTCAAATTTACAAAACTTTCAGGAAGCTTATTCCACTCACAGGTGGTTCTAGGAAAAAAGGATGCTTTAAACAAAGTGTTTCGACACAATGGTTCGACAAGTGTTAATTGGTGTTTGCCTCTTGTGGGCCTTGTTTCGTTAAATGAAGTGGTAATCACAGAGACGCAGTCGCAAATTACCTTGTATCATATTATAAAGAAACTTCAGCCGTTCCGTTTTTCTCCGGGTTACTAAATCACTCAATCCCGATCTTGGGTACAAATCTGAAACGGATGACATAAAACCATAACAATTGTACACAAACCCCAATGCTTTTTTTTTGCACAGTCTCTAACATATCAACTGAGAGCTTTGTATGAGGGTCCAATACAATACATGCATATTCTAGCATTGGTCTTATGATGGTTTTATAAGCAGAGAGTTTAGTTTCAGGTGAACAGAGGTTAATATTTCGTTTTAAGAACCAGAGCTTCCGCATTGCTTTATGAGCTATAAAACTCAATATGTGCACTCCATGACAAATCAGAGGTAATTAAAACTTTGAGGTAATGATATTGTTTAACAGTCTCAAGTGGTACTCCATTGATAGATTATGTAAAAAACAAAGGGTTGCTCTTCCGCGTCGCGGTCATTTGAACGCACTTTTTACAGTTCAGAACCATATTCCATTTTATGCACCATGCATGTACCAAAGATAGACAATAATTTAATTCTTCTTGATCAGACGGGTTGTTTACCTTCGCAAATAAAACAGAATCGTCATCAAAAAATCTGCTTTGTACATTGGGGTGGTGTATTTTTAAATCGTTAATAAAAATTAAAAACAAAAGCGGCCCAAGGACCGAGCCTTTGGGCACGTGCCCGAGAAAACGGGTGACTCGGAGGAAAAACAGAGTCAACACTAACACACTGCACACGGTTAGTAAGATATGAATCAGCCATCGTAATATGTTCTCGTTACAGATGATGTAGCGTAACTTATGCAGTAGTTTGTCGTAAGAGACGCGATCAAAAGCTTTTGCAAAATCTAAAAAGATAACATCTGTCTGTCCGCCGATATCAATGACAACCGCAAGTTCTTGTATCGTATGAACAAGTTGTGTTACAGTGGAAAAACCCCGTCTGAATCCATGCTGTTCGTACCGAAAAAAAAACATACTGTCCTCAAAAAAATGATTATAAGATGTTTGAATACGAAGTATTCAAGAACTTTACTAGCCGTACACAAAAGTGAAACAAGTCTGTAGTTTTCGACGCGTTGAGTGTCACCCGATTTAAACATTGGTATCACCCTAGCCTTTTTCCATTCATCAGGCACGTCTCCCGTATTGAGACTATGCAAAAAATCAAATGCAAAAACTTTGCCGACCATTCAGCGTATCTGAACAAAAAAAAAAAACATTCGGAATGTCGTCGGGACCGTGGCTCTTCCTAACGTCAAGGTTAAGGAGGGCCGCAAAAACTCCTTCTTCAGTAATGCTGATGTCCGGTATCATTATTCTAGAACTCTCATAACTTGGAACTATTCCCGTTTCCACAGTAAATATGGACGTGAAGTACTCGTTGAAAGCATTTGAAATTAACTGCTTGTTATTTGTTA